>VXBI01004476.1:128863-172742 GCA_013397375.1 Toxostoma redivivum
CACTTTATAGATTATATGTGTAAAAGTACATCCCAGTTTCCTCCAGTTGTACGTATTTCAGATAAATTAATTAAAAAATAATTTGCTGTTGCCTGATGAAGGTATTTTTTTCATGTTTGGGCTATTTATCAAAGGCAAAAGTTCCATAAAACCTTTTAGATCAAACAAGATCTGGATGTTCTAATTAATTTTAAACACTGTGAAACTTTCCAACCAAAAGCAAATAATTTACAAGGCAAAAAGATGTTGTAGCAGAACATCTTAATTTGGTGAATGATAAAATAAAACCTTAATTTATTTTCTATCTCTCTTTAGAATTTATCTGTAAAGGAAATATTCCACATATCTAAATACAAGTTAGGGAAGCAGTGAAACAATAAACCTGTCTTTTCTTGCCAAATGAAATTGTGTGGAAGAAAGTTTAGATCAATTGCCAGAGGCTTGAATGTTGGGCACATACTATTTAAAATGTTCAATAAAATCATCAAAATTAATCATAAGTTAATTAAAACAATGGGCTCAGATAAAGTACAATGCCACTAGCTTGCATTCCACATAATTGTTAAGGACAGATTTTTGTCTTTCATACTTTTTATCCTAAGAGAACAGTAAAGTGATCTCTTTTCAAAATGCTTCCATACTTAACTGAATATTATGTTCTTTTCTTAACTCTTAGACAGATTTTTAATGGTTATGATGAGAAAGTCACTCTGGCTGCTTATGTTCCAAACTGTAGAGTTGTAGTACATTTGCATAGAAACTGAAAAACTTTTCAGTTAAAGAAAAAAAATAGAAAACTTTTTCTGAAGGTGGTACAGTAAAATGACATTATATTCTTCCACTTTGTTAAAAACAGGTTATTCCTTTAAAAAAAACCTCAAAATGTCACAAAATAAAAAAGCATACTTCTGAATTCGGTTTGCTCATTTCCAAAATGTAGCTAGAAAACATAATGAAAGTCAGGACTGGGGCAACATCACCCTTTGCACCAATTACTTGTCCTACTTCTCCATCATTTTTTTCCTGATATTTATTCAAAATCATACATACCATATGTATAATATGAAAGTCATATCTTTCTGCCAATCCCCAGATACTTCTCATAAGGATTTACATATTGGTAAACATGGTTCAGGATTGATTATTTGTAAAGCAGAACTCTAGGCATGGAGCCAAGAAGCTGAACACACATCTTAAATTATCTTATTCTCCTTTCGAAGTAAAAGTAGAGCAGAATTTTGCACAATCCAAATCTATTTTCCTTGCATGTTGTTTGCAACATGTAAAATGAGGATTGCAATAGAAGTTAACTTTTCTTATCTGGAAAATCCTTTGTTGAGTGATATTGTGAAAAGAAAGAGTGGTTATTTTCTCCTAACTTAAAAATATATATGCAGTAATTTCTCTATTAAATATAAATTAAATGTATCCTGTGCATCATTTATGTTCAGTTCCTTCAGTCTGCTCCGGATGGAATGTCACATTTATTAACCGAGTTTAAAGAAAATCTATATTAATGTCTCTGTATTGAATACCATCTCACAAAATTTACTACAGCTTCATGGAGAAGTAAGTGCTAGAAGATAAATATGTTGAAATTAGTCCTTCTTTGAATTACTTCTGTTCTATCAGACTTCCTTTTTGAGCTGTGAACAATCATAGCATATGAACCAATTCTGCATCTGGGATATTCCTCAGGCACTAAATTGCAGTGGGCTTTTTTCCAATAAAATTTTAACTAGTGGTAGTTCTCTAAAAATGTCAAAAGCTCTGAAAAGTGCACAACAGAAAGAATTTAAACTATTTATTTTCTTCAAACTAGTCCCTCAGTAGCCAGATAAAGAAATGGAGCATCTAATAATAATAAAAAAGGATATTAATTATATCTATGATTTGCTTTAATTCAATAAAGATACAGTTTAGAGTGTAAAACTCAACCACGTACTGCCTATGGACATGGTTAATAAGATAGAATAATAAAACCAAATACACTCAGAATACAGGTATCTAGATGTGAACTTTGTCAAAGTTACATGGATTTTGTGAATTTTGTCCATCTGTATCATACCACGACTTCCAACATCATGTAAATAATTCTCTGTGGAATTCTTTGACTCAAAAAAGATCCACTGTATAGGCAAGCATAAAAAACAATCTATTAATTTAATGTGGGAAAATAACAAAAAACTGAATTATAAGAATACAGAGCCTTGAAAGATGCAAAAATAATTTGGTCTCACTATAAGTACTCAGTTCACTATCCCCTGCTGTGGAAATAATTAACAGAAATGGCTGTCTTAATGTGAATCAACAGAAAATCATAGGGAAAAAATATGAAATGGTTCAGGCAAGAAAAAACACACTTGTAGCATGCTTATTCCATCTCTCCTGCTAGTATCTATCAAAATGCTTTTAAAATGCAGGAGTGGGGGGAGATAAAGAATATTTTTTCTCTTGAATATGTGCTGCATAATTCCTTGGAAAGAATAGAAGTTTCTTTCCCTTTTCAAAGTGTAAAATGTGGTAAACAAAGTGGTAAAACCGAAAGAAGAAGGTTGGCTGAATATGTTTCTGCAATAATCCTTATCCAATAGTTTTAAATTAGTAATTTTTAACATTTTTTTTTCAAACTCAGTTATAGGAAGTTACATACTTAATTTTAAGTTTACCAAGATTAGTCGTTTGTTTATTGGTTAACTGTCAGCTAACAAATTGCCTTTTTTTCCCCTGAGGAGCTGTTGGTTGGTGTCAGATGCAAAGTATTTCCTGTGAAGGAATATCCTTTTATTGCTGGCATTCACTTTAGTAGAACATTATTGCAAACATCTGGAGCACAGCAGAAAAACACTGTCTGGATTCCTTCCTAAAGCACCTCAATAAGAATATTCTGAGCTAGAGAAATGCCGGAGTAAATGAGTAACCCAAATATGGAAAAGGACTGGAGTACAGTAGCAAGAATAGAAAGGTAAAAAATGCAGTTCTTTAACCTGCAGACCCACTGTGGATTTATAGAGCCTTTACCTCAAAGCCCATTCCAGCTATTGCAATTTAAAAAACTATTTCTCCTGTGTCGTACACTGTAAGGCAAAGGTGAACAATCACACATTCAAGGCTTTAATTTTGGATTGATGAATTATCTATTGACAGACAATGAATCTCTGCCACTTCATCCTCCACTCTCCAGATTCAAATTATGTTAAAAGCCATGGTGCAAACAAAGAGAAAGAAGCCAGAAACATAAATGAGAAGGATCCATTACTTACTGATGAACACTGGGCTGGATTGTGTGAGTGCCAAGTAGTCCCTTGATGTACTGACTGTTCTCCAAGATAAGGTGCAAGGAAACGCTGGTTTTGTCCATGCCTTGTGGACTGGACCTATAACATTACAGACCCATGCAGCCAGGGGCACCAGTTAGAATCTTCCAAATTATGGAAAAATATTCCCGTATTCCCCCTTCTAAATTCAGATAATTATGATTTTAAATCTGTGAGCTTTCTAATTTGCTAATGTCATCTTTTACTCATTTAGACGTTAATGCTTTTACCCTATGATTTTTTAAAATTGTTACTACTTTAAACAATATTTTCTGTAAAACGGTCTCCTTGTGAATTTCCACCATCAATTTACCGGGAATCTGTTACATCATTTCTTGTAGTCTCTCAGGACCTATGACCTATCTTCAAAATGTCAGTTGCACAATGATGCATTCAGATATTCTGTCTAGTGCTTCTCTGACAAATCATACCAGGTATTTTCAAAGATGTAGTGTTTTCAGTGGATATCCAAATGTCCGATCCACCAGTGTAATTCAAACAAAGTGTCATTATTGTTTACCTCAGCTTTGAATTTGTACCAGAAAATATGCAATTCTCTGCAGCTGTGCTGGGAAAACTCACAATTCCCCTTCTCCTTAGGTAAGAACTATTGCTAACAGATATCTTCAGAATCAAGGGCATGCCATTTGTTTCCTTGATAATTAATTACCACCAGTCCATTATTAGCTAGTAATTTAGAACAAGGAGTTCTATAGCCTGTGCACTCTGGACTATAATCTCATTTGACAGGTAAAGAAAAAATAACACAGTGAAAACACATGAAAACCAACACATAAACAACTTTTTGAGATATTTGCTTTCAAAATAATGGAATTGTTTTGAATAATAATGGAATTATTTGCTGATATTTTTACCAAGCATCAGGAAACAGCAGTAGCATCCTGGTGGCAGCCAAAGGCAGTTCTATCGTACTTTTTTTTTTTTTAACATGACATAACATTGCAAAAATTAGGAAGAGAATCCAGATCAGAATGAATTTTTCTATTCAAATAGAGACTGTTTTTTTCACAAACCAAGCCCAGTAACTTATTAATAGTAACCACTTGATTAGTAGGTAACACATAGAGAGAGAAAAACAGGCTAGTTCGACTTCCAGAAAAATCCCGATAATTACATTTTTAACTCACATGCTTGAGCTTTATTACCTGAAGGTCTGACTCACAATCTATGACCCTCGTTTTGTTTGGTCTAAACATCTGTAAAATTGTTTTGTGACAGTCCTTCAGTATGTCCAATCTTATCTTTTAGCAGAAATATTCAACTTCTATGAAAGTCAGATCACAAAAATCTGTCTTAAATTCACTACGATGTGCTCTGGTTTTATACTGCTGTCATTTCATTCTGTGGTAATTCAATACCAGACACAGGTTACTGTAGTTAAAGAACCTTATCTCTAACCCAGTACACATACACTTCCTTTCCTCAGGTCTCAAATAATAAAATCACTCTAAAATTATATTGCTGAATACTTCTATCTAACCAATAAGTATGCCTACATTAATTTTGCTATTAGAATTTGATAATTAGAATTGAATGATCTTCCTTAGAAGATCTTACATAATAACTTCATTCCAAAAAGAAATTTTAAAAGTATAGTGAGGTGAATGTAAAGAAATTTCCACATATAATTTATGGTCTGAAAGGTGGTGAAAATCCTGGGTTTATGGGTTATTTTGTGTAGGAACAGCATATTTAGGCTTCTCTGGCATCCAAATATTAGTAAAGGAAGAACAAGCTGATTTTTCTTTCACCCTTGTTGTTACTCAGTCTCTTGATATTTGAAGATAACATTTTGAAGTTTTTACACCAAATCAAGTTTAATCTAGAGACAAAATGGTAAAGATCAGAAGGCTTAATATAAATACGCTCATTTGTGCCTCTCTGATAATTTCTGTTATTTTTTCTGTACTTGCAAAATAACGCATCGGTAGCATGCTTGACAAACCCAGAGGGCCATTTAATTTAATCTACCTTTGTGAATATGTGACTTCAACTTTGTCAGTATTTGAATGAAAAAGCAATCAAACAAACAACAAAGAAAGAGCTACAAAGGCAACTTCTTAAAACCCTGCTCGATTTTGCAAATTGTTTGAACTTGTTGATCAAGGTTTCCATACGTATTTTGTACCAGTGACCTTCTACTTCAGAAGTTACTTAAACTAGAGACACTGGAAGCAAATACAATCCTAAACCTGTGTTATCTGATAAAATGGATAATCAAGCCAATGGTTCATCAGTTTACAGCTAGTTTGGTCTTCCTCAACCTACTACAGAGGCCATCTCTTCTGTCTTGGTGCAGTTCAAAGCAGTCTTTTACTTGCTTTGATGGATACTGGAATCTGTATTCCCATTCCTAAATTTCCATGTCACTATGCCTCCTCTTAGATTCACACACAAACCCAAGTTGTACAGAAATTGCTGGGCTGATAATTTGCATTTATGATTTTGGGATACGAATATTTTGCTACTGCATAAAGCAAGTAATCTAAGTACAAAGAGAGATTTCTTCTAAAAAGATTGCATTTGTATGCTCAGGCCAGTTGGTGTAGAAGCCAAGGACCTGAGGTCCCAAGGTCCATCAGGTGAGGCCGATTGTTTAGGAGTGTGCTTAGACTGGACAGACTCTGTTCTCACAGGTTATCCCCAAGTCAAGATAAAAGTCCTTTCACTGTTGTGCAGGTTGCATAAGGGAATAATTAATCTATGCAGGTTCCATCACTAGAGAGAGAAGCAGAAACTTGTAACTTTTGCCTTGTTTAAGATTTTTGACATTCACTTCTGTTTTCTGTGACAGAAAGGATGTAATTATTGTGGGTGTTTATTGAAGAAGCGAGGAAAATTGCATTCCCATTCCCGTGATCTTCTCCAATGATCATTTATTCTGAAGTGTTTAAATTTTTATCAAGCCTTGGGTTTTATATGATGATGCCTTTTGAAGCTGGTAAGTCTGTTGTTATGGTGCGGGAGTTTATTATAGCTGAATTGTTTTTTGCATGTCATAAATTCCGAGTCTTTGCACTCACCAAACTAAGGAGTAAAAGATGAATATAAACTGTACAATAAAAAGAGGTAAGTGTAAAATATAATCTCTTTGATTTGACATCATCTTTGACAGGACTTTATACGTGTACAGACACAAAGAGAAGAATCTCAAATCAAGGTGCAAAAAAATTCTCTGCAGAATTAACTGCTATGGCTTTCTTATGTATTATTTGGACTAAGGTGACTCAGCTTTGGTTTTCTGCAGCACTGCCAAATCACTGCCAAATCAAGCATTAGAAGTCTTGGTGATTCAGTATCTGTTAATTTTTTCCTTACAAAAGATAAGTATGATAAACCATGAGAGTCAGAGTTTTAAGTTATTATATTTACAGTTGCTTTTAGTTAGTACTTGTTAAAATATATTCATTATCATAACTGTGTTTTAACCCACTGACTGCTTCCTGTTCCTGTGGAAATTAAATGCTAGAGGAGGGATTAGACACAGGGCTTTGCACTCCTACCAAGAAGTTCTGATATATAGGATCAAACCCTCGTAAGTGCTGAATGCCTGTTTAACTGATGCTTACAAATTGGCAACTGGCATTTCTAAAATTTCAAGACAGCTCAAAAACCCCTCAGTCCTTTAATGAAAAGTGCCCTGTGGACTTGGGAATAGGCCTTGTCACACAAAAGCCATGTGCTGGATCCACTAAGGGGATCAACTCCAGAACTCAGCGAGGCCAAAGGCAGCCTGAGGCCACCTGGGACAAGAGGGGACATAGTCTTCCATGGCTCTGTCTGTGCTGCACTTGCAGGCAGGACTTGACCACCTGGTGAAGTAGGCACCTGAGGATACAGATTCTTCCTTCTGGAGCAAGGCTTCTGGGCTTCCTTAAGAACAAGTACTTAGATTCCTAGCTTTCCTGAGTACAGATGTTTGAGAGGCCACAGACTGACATTTAGGTCACACCTGGCAAATATTCTGCGTGGAAATGACTGAAAAATAATATTAACAATTCATTACTCTCCTTTCCCCTAGCTTCAGGGGTTGAAATTTCTGGAATCCAGGATTTACAATTTTTAAGTTATATGAAAGCTTAAACATTGTTTTGCATTAATATATCATCAACAGGACAAAACTAACCTGTTTCTTCATGGCCTACTCCAACTAACATTCCCTGTTACTGGGTGAACAATGTAGGTCTTGGTAAATTTGTCTTTTAAAGATCTGGCTATTTTTACATTAATATAAGGACGAAGCATCCTTAAAACTTTAAAATAGGAAACAAAGCTTTATGAAACAGAGTATATAGTCTGTATTTTTGCCTGTTGTCAAATAACTTGGTACTTTTGCAACACCCTGATAGGTTCAAAAGTTGAGAATAGTCTCTAAATGTGAGAAGGAAGTCTGTCAGCCCAACCATTTTTTTAAATATTTGGTTGGTTGACGCTCTTGGTGAAAGGAATCATACGAGAACTTAAGCAAATAGACAACATTGGTTCACTTTTTGCTAAACAGATATTTCCATTCTTATGCTTCTGCTTCCCTTTAATGCAAAGCTGTTGACTTGAGAAGAAAAAGCTCTTGCATGGCAAGATGGGATACTTGAAACTTTTCAACATCCTGGCATGTCATTCTTTGAAGATGTCCAAAGTACTCATGTTTTGTTCCAGCTGGCATGTAACATACTCCTTCCACTGTTAAGACCTAAAAAAGTTTACTCAGTGTATAAAATTTTGTTGCATCAGAAGCAGGCAATTTTTTGTTTGTTTGTTTTTCTTAGCTCTAATGACAGTATTTCTGTCTCCCAAAATAATTTTATTATTTGGTATTTCTTCCTTCTGACCTCATTCTGATGGAATTTTAAATACTTAAGGAAAATAATAAACCTTGAGGTTGTGTATGTCCATATTGTAATAATTTTGAGAGCTTTTTTGTGCATTATCTTCAGTCGAGATGAAATAACATATGAAGAAGAACAAACAAAGATTCATTTTACATATAAATAATAATCTAAAAATTGAATTCATACAACTACAAAGACTAATAATCACTAACAGTTTTATTGAATAAAAGCTTGTACTTTAGATCAAAATTACTGCCTATCTATGAATGTATTACATCAAATACTGAATAATGTAAGAATGGACTTTTGACAATGAGAAGCAGGTCATTGCCCTACTCTTGAGGTTGTAAAATCGTACTGCTATCTCCTCCTTATAACCTTAGGAGTCTCTGAAACTCTGAAGAGCCCTCCTGCAACTCAGAGTGACTTCTGGACTTCCTTCCACCAGTTCATATACCTTTGGAGTTGATGTTACAAAGGGTACTCTGATGACAATAGATCAAGAATGTCTTTGGAATTATTTTTGATGAAGCTAAGTTTTCTTTAAGTCTGTAGAGGTAAAACTCCATTAAGATATTAAAATGTATTTCCTTCTTCCTGTTGTGCACAGATCAAGTTTCAGTCTGCTGTTAGATTTTCAGAGAACTGTACATGTAGTATTTGTGCATTGAGTAGAAAGATGTGTGTTATAAAAAGGCAGAATTTAGGATATTCTTGAATTATTAGTAGTTCTTAACTTATCTAAATACACCCTCATTTTCAACAAAAGCATGAATATATATTTTTCCGTAAGAAGCTGTATTTATCCTTTTAGAAATACTGCTTTTGTCTGCTCTCTGACAAATTTTTGATAGATAAAGCTGGTGTCTGGGGTTTTTTTTTAAATTTTCAGGAAAAGAAGATAGGATTTCATTAGTAAGGACGTGATGTTGCAAGCTAAAAAGCTGGCTTGGTTGACCTCAGTGGACAGGGATAAAGCAGGAATTAATGACAGCAGCCAGGGAGTGTGCTTGCAACCCAGATGAGAAGATCTAAAGGTGTGTACTTGACCCTCATTCTGTTTCCGAGAAGAGCATCTGGAGAGTTGCACCTAAATTCTGGTGGCCTACAAGGGTGATGTGGCAGGGCACTTTTGCACTTTGGGCCTTGAAGCAGGCTCAGTAAATGCTGAGGAGGGGAAGGAATGAGACTCTGTCATCTGATAGAGTAGCTTTGGAAAAGAAAGTACTTCTGATTCTGGAGCTGCAAATGACAGGACAGTGGATCACTTTAAAATATGAATATATAGCAAACACAATAATTTGGTTTTTTCCTGTCACTAATGTCCTCTGTTCATTACCATACTGGTTTTAGAAAAATAATTTTGCCTGTTCTGTTTATAACATACAAATTTTTACAGACTTCAGCTGGGAATTTGAAAACAGAGCTGCTGTCAACTCCTTTAAAACCCAGGAAGAAATTGAAAGACCTGGTATCTAACCTAAGACCTGCCCCAGAAAGAGACTGAGTATCTTCAGAAAGAAGTAAAGTTCTAATGACAGTAACTTCTCCTGTCTCTGGCTGAATGAAAGTGGGATAAGCATCTTGTATGTATGGCTTTTTTTCTGAAGTTGTTGAGATTTTGAATTCCTATTTGAGAGAAGGGCAGCTTGGAGCAAATCACTGAATTTATAGCAAGAAGTAGAGAAGAAGACTAAATATCTCCCCATTTAGCAAGGAACTGTGGAGGACCAGCCTCACAAATGCCTAGCTATCTCTAAATAGAGAAGAGGGAGCTTGAACACTGAACTCAAACCAGCCATTTCTACAGCATACTAATGCTCCTTCCTTCAATTTCTACCATGCTGATGTTAAACTATTTTTGCAGACCTTCTAATGATCTTCCACTCCATATTTAAACAAGTTTTATTTAGATTTATATCTAGAATCTTGATTTCAGAAAACATAAAACACAGAACTTACAGAAACAAAATATATACTAAGTAGATTTAAAAAGATATCTTAAATTTAAAGTGTTAAATTTAAAACATGATTTAAGAAAATATTGGAAGCATTAGTAGGTCTTTACAGTAATACCTAAATAGCTGTGTCATGCCATAAGTGCCAAATAAATATTTTAAATTCTTAAATTAATAGAGCAAGGTCTTTTACATTTGAAAGTTCACAGGACATCCACTTTCTTAGGTTAAAATATTTTCAGCATTATTATGTAAAACATTTATGCTAATTGAATTAACCTTCAACAAACTATATATCCCTTGTGAACACATATTACCAGCACTATATTTCAATAAACAAGGAATGCATCCACTTTTCACAGAACAGTGGGTTCCAACAGCTCCAGCTTTCCTAAATCAAACTTACAAGGATTGAAGCTATCTAATTTTCACAAAAAATCGGTGGAAAATTAATCTAAGAACACATTTAGTTACACATATGTTTGCAATAAAACTGTTGTTTTAAACTACTTAATTAGAACAGTTTGTCATAGTTACTGGAAGCTAGCATAATAGTAGTGTTGAGACCACTAAAGTCAGAGAGGGATTGAAAGGACTGTGAGTGAAAGGAAAAGAGCGAGTGTTCTAAAATTCCCAGAGTTTAACAGTTCTGGAAAAAATTAATCAACAATTCCAGTCACACATCCTGTGTGTTAATACACATACATGTTTTCTAATGGTGAGAACTGTAAATTTGTTTTTTTCAAAGTTTTTTTAAACTGTAATTACTAAAATTGAGTTGAGCTGTGCTATATATCTCACAGTGGTACCACCCAGAACAAAGGAAAAACATATAGTCATTGCCGTGGCTTTGCCTCCATGGGATTTGCCACTTGGAGCTTCAGTTACCAACAGTGTTCCTCAGAAGTCCTTCCAAAACATTATGGAAGGAAGATTGATGGAAACATCATGGCATGGCAAATGTCAGTAGTGATGCTCAACAAAAGTTTCTGGAATTCAAATGAAAGTCATTCACTGTGACTTCTGCTGATGCTGCCTGAGCAGGTTTCTTCTTTCAGTCATGTCTGAAACCAGGCTCTGGCCTGCAGGCTCACTGCACTCACATGCCTAACTGGCCAGCAGCTCATCTTGTGAGGAGTTTTAAAAGTTGGTGGACATAATTTTGTTTCCTCACAAGCTCACTGACTTTTAGTCAAATGCTGTAGTGGTTTTGGTTGCATAATTTCATATGCTCCATTTTCAGGTTTCACAGTATCAGCATTGATATGGCTGTACCACAGAGCCCCACTTTCAGATGCATCCATTTAGATTTAGATAAAAACGGAGGCACTGAACACCTTTGCGTCAGCCTTCAACAGTAAGACTGGTTAACTTCAGGGCAATGAGCCCTCTTAGCTATCAGACAGGGACTGGGAGCAGACTAGAGCCCCTGTAATCCAAGAAGAGGTAGCTAGTGACCAGCTGAGCCATTTACACACTCATAAGTTTCTGGGAGTGAATGTGGATTCTTTCAAAGGTAGCTTGTGGAAGAGGTCACTAAGCCACCCTCCATTATTTATCATCAGTCCTGGCTCACTGTGGAGGTCTCAGGTGACCAGAGGTCGGCCAATGTGACAGACATCCAACATGAAGAGTCAGAAGGAGAATCCAGGGAACTACAAGCCTGTTAGCTTGAGCTCAGTACCCAGCGAGGTTATGGAGCAGATTATCATGACTGTGATCACTCAGCATATGGGGGACAACCAAGGGGCCAGCATCAGAGCTGGCACATGTTTAGGAAAGGCAGGCTCTGCCTGAACAACCTGGTCTCCTTTTATGACCAGATGACTCACCTGATGGGTGAGGGGAAGGCTGTGGATATTGTCTATATGAACTTCAGGAAAACCATGGACACAGCTTCCTACCGTTTTCTCCTGGAAAAGCTGTCAGCCCAGAGCTAGGACAGGCATAATCTTTGTTGGTTGAAAAAGCAGAGAGTGGTGGTGAATGCATCTACATCCAGTTTACATCTGGTCACTGCTGGTGTCTGAATGGAATCACTAGATTCCTGTCACACTAGATAGTTGGGCTCAGCCCTTTTTTAATAGATTTATTGACAATAAATAGTATGGATCAGATGATGAAAAGTATCCTCAGTAAGTTCATGGGCAACACTAAGTTGGGTGGGAGTGTTGATCTGCTAGATAGTGGGAAGGCTCTGCAGCAGGATCTGTGCAGGCCAGATCAAAGGGCTGAGGCCAAATGGATGAGGTTCAACAAGACGAGGTCCCAAGTTGACACTTCAGTAACAACAGCTCCCAGGCTGGGGGTGATGGTCAGTACTGGGTGAACATGAGCCAGCCATGTGCCCAAGTGGCCAATGACATCCTGGGCTATACCAAAAGCAGTGTGACCAGGGCAGGCACCATCCCTCTGTACTGAGCACTGGTTAGACCTCACCTTAAAGCCTGTGTCTAGTTTTGGGCCTCTCATGACGAGAAAGATATTGAGGGACTGGAACAAGTCCAAGGCAGGGACAATGGAGCTGGGGAAGGGTCTGGAGCACAAGTACTTGAGGAGCAGCTGAGGGAGTTGGGGGTGTTTATCCTGGAGCAAAGGAGGCTCGGGGCAGACCTTGCTACTCTGTACAAGTGCCTGGAAGGAGGCTGTAGCCAGCTAGGGGTTGGCCTCTTCTCCCAGGCAAATGAGCAACACAGGCCTCAGGTTATTCCAGGGGAGGTTCAGGTTGGACATCAGGAGAAATTTAATCATGCAAAGTGTTGTAAACACTGGAACTGCCCAGAGAGGTGGTGGTGGCTGAGTCCCCATCCCTGGAGATATTCAAGAAAGAACTGGAGCATTTAGTTGACAAAGTGGTGATCAGTCAAAGGTTGAATTTGATGGACTTGGAAATCTTTTCCAATTGAAATGATCCTATCATTCTGTGATTCACATTTTCCATTATAGCTCTCAGTCCTCTTTTAAAGTAACTCTAGAATATGAATGTAATTTGACTAAACTAATGATCAAAAAAGATACATTTATGTTTTCCTTCTTCTTACACAGACTGAGGGGATACCTTTTTCTAATTTTTCAGCAGCCAAAGCTCCCACTTTTTCAGACAATTATTACTGTCTTCTGCCAAGACAGATCCCTTCAAACACACAGTCACAACAACAGCATGCATAAAAAATTTTTGCGTTTGTTTTTACAGAGCTTTTTATTTCACAAAAATCTATGACTATAAGCATAATATGGAAGTTTAATCATACACCGAACATACATCCAAACAATCAATGTACCTCAGAGCATTTTAAACATCAAGGGATAATATACAAAGAATACTTCAAAGAATAATGCATCAATACATAATACATAATATAGTTCTAAAAGATATTTATATATTCAAAAAACATGATGTCTCATGCAGTGTTCATATTCATTGAGGAAACCAACTGACATTGCAGAACCTGAAAGTTAGAAATATCAGTGCCTTTTAGAATCTCAATAAATATTTGCATACTAGAAATTAATGAAAAATGGAAATTTCTTCCCACTATAAAGTACCTTGCAACTAAAGAGAATTCAAAGCCAGGAGTTTCTTTATCATTTTCTTTAGTACCAGAAATCAAAAGCAGATTCTGTTCTCTTTCCCCTTCAAATTTTAGTATCTTTGAAGTAGGTTCACAATCCATTTGTCTTAAGACCTCTTTAATGTCATACCAATTAGTCAGATAGGCAGATCAAGAGCTGGGAGAAAGCAAACAGGGACTTGGTTATCACTAAGAATGAAATTCTCCATGCTTTCCTGCCAGATATATTTTCCCTCCTTCCCCTGTAAATGAAGAAAAAAAGAAAAGAAGAAAATAAAAAGTGCAAGCTCTCTTGGGGAAGAGTAGGATTTGACAGAAAATTCCCATTCAAATGCAACTTGCTTCACTTACAACTCATTGGTGGGAATTTATCTTTTAAAACTTTATATACAGGTTAACATTACCCTGTAACTTGGATTTGATTTGGTTTTTCCCCAAGTGTAAGAATACAAAACAATTTACAAGAGTCAATAATCTGGAGCTACATGTGTGTCATTAGTAAAATGCACACACTTGAAACGATACAGGAAGAAAGTTAGGAATAGCACAGCCAATATCATCATTAGTCTCTTCAGTGTCCTTTTTTATCAGAAACTGAAGATGTCTGCCAGATCCTGACTAAAATATTTGAAATTTTTTTGCATAGTACTCAGAATCAGTAGTGAGTTTGAATCACAGATGGAGTGAAATAGAGAGCTCTTGTCTCTGTCTTAGTTACATATGTCTTTACTCAAACAGAAATTACAGTTATCATGCCTGTAGCATGGCTTTTTTTCCCATCAGCACAGTCTTTAGATTAAGTGCTTCTCTGCTAAGGAGAGATTGTTGCACTCTTCCTCCCTTTCCTCTTCCCTTTAGTCTAAATTTTAAAAAATCTTCTGAAGTTTACTTTTATTTTTATACCCTCTAAAGAAAGAAGAATTATATTATAATTTAATGATGGAGAGCACTAGCAAGACTAAATCTGATCTAAAAGGAAGAGACTCAGGAGAAAAATACTTACAACATAAAATAAAGAACCCAAACCACTCAAAATCAACAGCAATTTTCAGGATAAAGTTTAATTCTTGTGGTCTCAAAAGCAGCTGTCCTTTCAAGAAACTGGCTATTTTTTTTGTCTTTAAGGAATCTATCTGACTTCTGAAGCATTTGTTTCTGTTTCTGTTTTGAAGCAGAAAACACACGACTCCTGTTCAATTCCTGAGTATGAAAAAGGCAATGAGCAGCAGTCTGTTAGGGAAAAGATGATGTCAAATGGAAATCAATTGTTATTTATTCTTGAGGCCAAGTAGTAGGGGATTTACAAAATGAGGGAAAAAAATAAGGGGATTTATGTGTTAGCAGATTGAATAATCTGTCTCCCATTGTTATGTTTCTTAAAACATCTTCCCATGTTGCTGCCAGTGCTCTAAGAAGCGTAGCTAGTTAAACAGATGAACTTTTCTGAGGTGTTTATACTCAGCTCAATGTGCATTTCAAGCTTGTGAATCTTTGGGAGGCCACTAAAGGCTATTCAACAAGAAGTCTGGTAGAATTAGTGAATAATTGGTGTCATAAGGAACAGCTAGAGAATGAACTGGCTATCCAATGGCTCCTGAATCATAAGCACATATTGACTGGACTGGGAAAATTTTAATCTTTCCAAGTCTGATACTTTTCTTACTTGATGCTGACTTAAGAGACAATATATTAGCATGCTGTGATTGCACATAAGCTTAGTAAGCTTCAGCAGTGCAGAAAATGCCAGGTCCATTAAACAGAGAAGAGACTTCACTAATATGAAGTAAGTTGGCCCCTTCTGCTTGTGTCATATGCCTTTTTTGAGATTCAAGATTGTTAAAAAGAGGTAGAAAGATGATGTTGTACTAGCCCTCCATATGTCTGTCTAGCTGAATCCTAAACTACATCAATAAACAGAATTTTTTCTAGTTTTGACAAAGATGCCCCATGAAAATGCTTAAAGCTGTGGATAGATTGTACAAACCTCAAGTATCAGAGAATATTTTAGGTGATTATGCAATTATATGTTGATCAAGTAATCAGACATCCTGTTCCATTATTATTACATGTTACTAGATTTCTTATCTAGGAATTGTCCCTTTTATAGTAGGAAACTTATCTTAAGACAGAATAATAGGAATTTTAAATGGTAAGTGGGAGACTCTTGCTTATAGCATTTTGGGTGGGGTTTTTGGAGAAAATAGATATTGAAGTGTTGAAATTGCAGAGAGAGAGATAGACTACAGGATGAGATTTCTGTATCTTTCCAAATTTCCTCGGATTTTTTTTTTTTTAAGAATATTAGAATACGTGATTGGCTTTTATCCAGGAAGTTCTGCTCCTCTAAGAGAGCGCTTGGGCACCTGTTGCTGAAATAGATGATAAGCTGCAAGTCACTTCGAACTGAATGTGGGAACAGAATGAGCTCAATTCATTATGGTCATCCGTGGTGAGCTAAAAAACAACTTAGCATCCTACTAAAGTAAGACCCAAGGCACTAAATTAATCTTACTTCCACTAAATATTCTGCAGAGAAATGAAGACCTTAGACTAGACATGTGGTAGTAGGTGACTCCTTGCTTGTGAATACTTTTTGTTAACTATTTTGTTTCCAGACAGAACAGGATAAAAATGAAGAGAGTGGATGTAGAAAAAAGACGCTTCGACAATACAGCTAGCCAGTACCAAATCTGGACACACTGGAAAGAGATATATTTGTTTGGTGCAGAAATTAGAAAAAGTTTTCTAAGCTTCCAGAATTATTGACATTTTTCCACATAGTAACAGAAAGCAGAAAAAAAAGGCTGTGAAAGTAAACCAGATTTTATTTCTTATGAAAGATTTTTTTTAAAAATGCATCCTAAACACATTTCAAATTAAGAAATATTTTGCAGAAAGGGCACTTTCCATGTGTAATGGACCCAGATTCCATTGCCATCAAGACTAGTGGCAATGCCACTAGACTAGAAACTTTACATTTAAAAGTGATAAAAAATGGTATGTAGGCTATCGTCGTCTTTTAATTTTTGATACATATTCAAAGAGCTCATCAGCCTTCTCCAAACTAAAAGGAAGCTTTTTTAAAAGAGAACGTCACCTCTGATTCTTTGTTTAGCTTGTGTTTTCTGCCTTCCTTGGTGGGAAATTTAAGCCCACAGACTGGAAAGTGCTATGAAAATATGAAATATTACAACCCTGAAATGTTCAAAAGAAGATTTAGCATTGTTATACTTCAGATCCATCACCTGTTTGCATCACTTGGTGACATATTTCAGTTATATGACTGGGATATTGCAAGCAGCACCACATAAAATACAAATATTTGTTTGATGGATTGGACAAAACTTAACAAACTGTTAGAGGCAAAAATGTTATCCCAACCAATAGGCTGATGAAGCTTTTGTAAACTGCAATACTGCATTATAGAAAACATCTGGTACTACCTTCCAGAAAACTTCAGATGATCTCCCATTAATGATTTTTTTTTCCTAGTGAAAATTATTTTCTTGATTGAAAATAGTATTTTTGACAGAAACAACACTGGACCCCATTTTGGAGGAAAAACCAAACATGCTATGACTACTTCCCTAATGTTATATGAAGCCACTGCCAAATGTTTAGTAATTGATCATTTAAGAAAAAGGATTCCCCTTGCCCTATATATGATTTTTATGATCCCCCATGAGAGAAGGCAGAGAAAGAAAAATAGATAATTATATGTTAGTTTCCATCAGATAAAATGTGGAATTTTTCTTCATCTGGCAGTGAAGATATTCAAAGAAAAGCAACAAGATGATGCGACAGCTGTTAGTGATAAGTAGCTCCAGTTCAACTCTACAAATATGACACGACTGGGAACATGCTGTGTTATGTCCTGTGAGTGAAAATATGTAGTGGCACTATCAAAGTTCCTGAGCTCCAAGACATGAGATCAATCTTTCACTGCAAAGACAAATGCTTGAGTTGAATCCCTTTTTCTGAAATATTCTATGCAAATGCTGTATTTGCAGTAGCACAGTAGGTGTTTATCCCAAACCCAAGAGATCTGAACACAGGAAACCAGGGCATCAGAGATATAAAAAGTTACCTGTACTTGTGTCTGTCAGCAATAGAATTACAGCGGTTTTCTTACTTTAGTGTATATATAAGAAAGAACTAACTTATTTCATTTAATCCCTGGCAAAAGTCAGAGGAATCCACTTTATTGTCAACTGTTATATTAAGCAGATACCTGAAAGGTTGTAATCTAGTGATTTCTGTCCCACTCTTTCATGCATCCTGTTTGACTTGCAGAAATCCACATGCTGCAAGTGTACTCTGCAGGCACCTGCTTTGCACTACCTTACAGTACAGGCCCCTGCAACTGGAACAGGACTTGGGGCCAGAAAGATAATTTCTCCTTCCAAACATTTCAAGTCAGACTTTGAGTAAGCCTCCTGTTCTATGAATCCTACACAAAAGCAGTTAAGGGATTTACAGTATCTACACATTAGATCATGTGAGTGCCCACAGCCTAACACATATTGTTAACATCCCTTCCACATTGCTGAAGGAGTGTGCAGAGCAGGATTCTGGCCCAGGGCACAGACCTGCACTGCTTTTTCCTGCCCTGTAGCCTTCATCTGTGTCCTGGGAGCCTGGGTTTCTGGGCCACTCACTGATCATAAAGTATATCTTTTTGTAACAGGACACAGCTGCATTGTTAGGCTTTTCAAAATGTATGTAAACCAACTTTGGCTAAGCCTTAGGATCAAGCACAGAAATCCAACAAAGAAAAGATGTTTTGAAGTATTTTAAGAAGAATCTGCACCTTCTTTTCCCATTACAAAAGTCTTTTAAATAACTGAGAAGCAAAAAGATATTTCTGGCAGTTAAATGTAATTCTTCTGCTCTGAATATCAAATTATCTAGTGCTTGAAATAATATCTTTGAGTGGTTAAAGAAGGTATAGATTCTTTATCAATCTGATAACTTTATCACATTTTTTTTAATTTCATCAGAAAATCCTTTATTAAAATAAGAGCAAGGTGCTCTTATGTCAAGGTCCTGGTTTGATCTCTGTACAAGCCATTCACTTCAAGTTGGACTTTGTGATCGTTGGGGGTCCCTTCTAATGCAGAATACTTTGTGGTTCTGTGATTCTGTGATAGTTACTCCAAAAAATAGTATCTTCACTAAAATATTATTCAGTCCATGAAACTACAGGGAACCTAAATGAAACTATGAAACTCATGGCACCCTGCACACAATTACCCACGATATGATAACCATCTTCTTTCCTAACTCAAAACTCATTGTCAAACCTCAAGTGCTGGTGGCAGTTTTGGGTGCCACAATACAAAAAAGACAGTTATTAGAGATGTGCAAAGGAGGGCCACGAGGATGGTGCAGGGGAGGATAAGCCATACAAAGGGTGACTTGGTCTGTTCAGCCTGGGGGAGGCTGAGGGGAGACCTCACTGCAGTTACAGCTTCCTTGGGAGGGCAAGAAGAGGGGCAGGCAGTGATCTCTGTGGTGACCCATGACAGGACCTGAAGGAATGGCCTGAAGATGCATCAGGGGAGGTTTAGTTTGGATATTAGGAAAAGGTTCTTCACCCAAATTGTGGCTGGATTTCCTTGGCTGCCCAGGGAAATGGTCATAGCATCAGCCTGACAGAGTTCAAGAAGCTTTTGGACAATGCTCTCAGGCACACATTGTGCCTTGCTGTGCCTGTCCTTTGTAGGACCAGGAGTTCCACCTCAGGTATTCTATTCTATGATCAAGCAATCCTAATTTGAGATACATATTTTGCATGTATACTTGTTTTATCCTCTCACTTGTGAAATAAAATGGCATTATGAAATATGCCATTTCTTTGTCTCTTCTGCTGGAATTTCCATAGTTATTTTACTAGTTAAGTTTCTTATTTCTCTGCCTATTTTACTTACCTGCTGCTCACTGTAAGTATACTTTATTTAAAGAAATCTTTATAGGTGGTTGAAATACACCCTGTAATTCTACACACTCCTTCCTTCTGGTTCTTAACATTTTTATGACTCCCAGTGTTTTCTCTTTCCAGATCGTTCCTGTTACTTAAAGACCTTTCGCTTATTACTTATACTAACTTTTTATATCCTCTAACCACATTGGCCTCTGCTTCCCCATTTCCTGTCTAAGTTTGAAAGGAATTAATTTCTGCTATAACATCTACAAAATTATTTTTGTATTTTCCAGTGTTCTGATGGTGACCTCACAGATATTAAAGGATTCAGCAGTAAGATTTCAAACATCTTCAGTCATCTGCTGTGCTAAGAATTTTGAATAAATTCACTAACATCATTAAACATGTCACCTTTTTTTGCACTATTTTTATAATCTGGTCACATATATCTACAGTTAAATGTTACTTAAAGAAATGGAAGGAGGAAGTTCTTCAGAGATCCAAGCACATGCTTTATATGCTTGCTGCAAGTCCTGGCTGTGGAATTAGCAGTGGTCTCTCACCCTCCAAAGCAGCTAATTACCAGTGTCTGTTTACTGACTCTACGTGTATGAACTCTGAACAATTTCTTCTAGTTTTGTGGTACCCTTTGGATACCTGCTTTTGTTGGGTTCTGAGACGTAAACCATCAAAGTAGAACATATTATATACTTTATGGATCAAAATAATCATGGGTTTAGTTTCCTGATGGAACTCCTCCCATATTCAGTATCTTGTTATTTAAAAAGAACATTTATGAAAGAAATCAAGAAATCATATTACTTTTATGTTCTTTTTATCCCTCTTTTGGGAGGGTGGTTCTTTCTTGTTTTGTTGGTTTGGTTTGGTTTGGGTTTTTTTGGTTTTTTGTTTATTTATTTGTTTTGGTTTGGTTTGGTTTGGTTTGGGATGAGTTTTTTTGGTTTTTTGGTTGGTTGGTTGATTTTGGTTTTGTTTTTTTTGTAGAGGTGTGTTGTGAAAGCATTTATTAGACTAAATCTAATTTGTTGGGGGCCTTTTTAGCTGCTATGGTTCACACGTTACTCATGCATTACATTTTTTGTATTCATTTGACAGAAGTAAGAGGTTTTATTTTGAATTAAAATTCAAGTCACCATTGTTGGGGTATTTTAAAATTCCAGTCAATTGTCATTATATCAAGAAAATAACATCACAGCATCTTGGGTGTCTCCTACTTTTTTTCAGTGAATTTTTCTTCAATTAAGGGACCAAAGAAAGCCCATTCGTCCCAGGTTGCTATGCCAATATTACACAAAGTGTTTGGAAAATTTCAATCTTCCAGTTCAGTTTATTATTACAACACCAGCAAATAGTTTCAGTCATCCCATGGAGCAGGCAGAATCACTGTGAAACATCAGTGTAGATATGTACAAAAAGCTGGAATTACTGCATTGGTGTTTTGGGAGGGTGAATATAGGTAGAATAATTTCAAACTTTTGCTAAGAAAGAGGAGCAAATATTTTTAGAGACTTTTCCACAGCCACTTTCCAAAGCTCAAAAATAGAAAACCTGAGATATAAATGAGTCTTGAAAAAACACTCTGAGTACATCGTCCGTACATGAAGACATCACTAATAGTGGGACACAAAAATCAGCCCCTGTCAGATGACAACTCTGAGATACCCTGAAATCATATTCTGAAAGAAGAAACTGTGATGGAAATATAATTTTACATGATGATATACTACAGTTCTGTGTGACATGGATGCATTTGCATGATAAAATCTCAATTATTGTATTAATAAAGAAGTATCTTTAATGAGTAGATGCTCCCATTCTGATTGCACTGTGACAGAAATTTTACTGTGTATATTTGATTCCTTTGTTTGAAATAAAAGGTGCAATGATGTAAGTTCTTATTTTGTTTGGATCAATAGTGTCACAAAACTAAGTAATTATGAATTAAATTTCCCATGATAAGCAAGAAGTACTTGTTACATGTATTCAGACAATAATTTAAACACATTAAATATGTATGATTATTGTGAGTGTCCTGAGCAGCTATTTGGATATGATCCAGAAGCAAAATTGTCCCTATTTCTGAATAAAATTATTCAGATTAAAAATGAGGAGGAATTGGAATTCCAGCAATAGTTCAGTGCTTCTCTAGTGGCTGGAACTAGATGGTCTTTAAGGTTGCTTCCAACTCAGATAATTCTATTGCTCTGTGATTCAGAGCCATCAGTCCTTCCTTCCTTTCTGCTAAATAGTAAATCAAAAATGCCAGCTGTGAAAATTAAATGTAATATATTCTGGTCTCTGGTTTAAAAAAAGAAAGAAATAAAGAAAGAAAGAAAGTCAAACAGAGACCATTTGAGAAAGCATGTCAACAACCACCCTAACATGGAAAGAGACAAGCCAAGGAGGTGGAGTTGGAGAGTGACAATCATCACCAAACTACAGGGTCATAAATATGCAGAGGGAAAAGAATCTTGGAAGAAATACACATATTCCTATACATCCTTTAAAATGATATCTGCAGGTATTTTGAGAATAGTACAGAAGCCTCAGGTTCATCAGATTAGCATCTTGCAACGTGTGGACTACTCCTGTAAGGTGAATGGACTCGACTCCTGTGGGATAATGCATTGTTGTGGAGTAAGAAAAGCCTTTTTATACCTAGTTGAAAACAACTGGTTGAAACACCTCGAAGCATGCTCTTTCAGATAGCTTTGGCACATATTCAGGGGAAAAATGTCATATG
This sequence comes from Toxostoma redivivum, assembly GCA_013397375.1. Lineage (NCBI taxonomy): Eukaryota > Metazoa > Chordata > Aves > Passeriformes > Mimidae > Toxostoma > Toxostoma redivivum. The sequence goes on from VXBI01004476.1 coordinate 151,248, forward strand.
TTTGTAAAATAAATCTCTTTGTCATTGATTAAAAGGCTTGTAAAACACTATTCCTCAGAGGATGATTCACACATATGGCAAACAAAGACTGAGGGACTGAAGAAAGTTTTTAGTTAGGGGCAGCTTCCTCTTTGTCAAAAAAATCATCTCCCTGTCTCATTAAACTAGTCAGGATTGAACAGCTCAGCAATGTGATTCTAAATAGCCTCTGCTATTCCATTAAGGGAGCTGTCAGAAATGACCATAATCCCTAATCTGCAAAAATGTTCTTTTGTCCTCTCCAACTCATCCACTTAGTTGGCCAGATTTCTACCCTCCAAAATTACAGCAATAAAGCATGTCATTATGAAGAGGGACAAAATTCTCCACATCTGATGCATGAACATCTGCTGCTTGTAACCTAGATGAAAGTCCTCTGGTTTTGGCTCAGTGACAGTGAAGCTGTTTATCTAGGCCTCCTGTTGTTGAGGGACAAAACTTAGAGGGATATGTCAATATGTAAACCAGCAGCAGGGTTTAGACAAAACAGATTAAACCAAACTAATAATAATAATAATAATAATAATAATAATAATAATAATAAGCCATTAGCCTTCCCTTTTTTCCTCAAGTATTACTTCATTTCCCACTATCAAGCAAGCTTTTAAGATTTCACCCTGGGGTAAACTACCATGCTGTCACAAACAACATAATATCTGTCTGACACTAAAAAGGAAATAACAATTTTTTGTTTATAAAAGCTGTATATATATATATCTTTTTCCCTCATTAGAACAAGAAATCACAAGATTAAAACAAAGAATCAACTTTCATATTTTTTTTCGGAGCTGTTATGTAAATGTAACAGCTAACAGAGAAGAATAGTATAAAAATATTAATCAGGCATTCAGATTAGTAAAGGGATGTTTCTCTGTGCATGAAAAATAATTTTTAAATTTTACTTTCTTAGAAGAACACAAGATTGCCTTAATATGGAATCAAATCAGAGAACTGGAAACATTTGCTTTTAAAGATTTAACTTTTCTTGAGGTTTGCTGTCCTCTGTTCTCTATTTGGTGTGCTGGATCATCCTACTATTTAAAGAGACAGAGCATTTACTGAGCAGTTCAGGAGAGCCACACATTCTGTCCTACAACTCACAACAGCCATGGTATTAGCCCTATCCCATGCTAGATATCTGGAAGATGAAGAAGATATAAAACAAAACCCATGAGTACCAGTATTATGCACATCAAAGGCTGGGCTTGAGTAGCTGCAAGGGAACTGTGTGTTACTCTTTGAATAATCACCCAGAAAAACTATTTGTTCAAGTAATTTATTTGCAAAGCTCTTGAAAAGTAGAAGATCTGGGCCTTCGAAAACTCTGAAAATATTTCAAGAGTTCAAACAATCACCAGAAGAAACATGAACATATTAGGATATTTCTCTCTTTTCTTCTCTGTCTTCAAAAAGGGTAGACAGGAATGCTTATATAATCTCTAACCTGTAACTCTAAACTCTGTGCATATACTATATCGTGGTAAAATAAATAAATTCCAGATTAAGTGTTATGGCTATAAGAATCAATCAGCTACTAAAGTTTGAGTTGGTCCATCTAAGGATTCATCCAGTGGGCTTCATTCTAAGATTTAGTAAAAATAAGCAATGCTTGAATGTGCAGTGTTGAACTACCATAGCCAGACACGAGCAAATGAACAGAAAAATGAAGGCTAGATCCAGCCCCTCATAACTTCCATTTCAGAGCATATTAAGATTAGAACAAAACTTAGCAATTGATAGAATAAGACCAAGTAGGCTGTCTCTTTTCCTTTTAGACTCTTAAGCTTTAATTCAAAACTATTTTGCAGATTCTTATGTACTGCGGACATTAGATTTCTAGATTTGTTAAGCTTACCCTACCTTCCAGAAAGGGTATCTAGGAACTGGAACACTTTTCCAGTCTTCGGAAATATTCGTAAATATTGCTTCTTTAAGCTGGGATAGTCACAAGTCTGAAAATTTCACGTTGCTTGTGTGCTAGACAAAACGCTCATCTTGAAACAAACACAGAAAACTAATTTTAGATCCCTAAAACTATCATTTTGGAGTGCTGTAATGCAAACAATAACAAAGCCCTAGAAAAAACCCACTCCAAAACAAACAAGAAACCATTTTAATAATTTGCTTATTTTCAAGATGATTTATACAGAATTTCTGTGTTGATTGAAGATAACAAGGGAATGTACTGACTGTACAAGGATGCTCAAAGCGAATTTTCAAGGGAAAAGGAAGGTTTCTGATTGGCTTTCTGGTACACTAATAACATTCTGCATTCTCTACAAGTAAAAATCTCAGACATGATTGTTTAGCAGATTAGAAACACCTTGGTAGATAGGAATGTTGTTATTCCATTTTCCAGAAGAGACATGAACCTCAGGTGGCCAGCAGGGACCCAGCCCTGCAGGGTCAGAACTGAACGTAGCTCAACATTCTTTGTTTGCTGAATAAATGAGAGATAAATTGAACTGCCAAAAATAAAGACAGAAAATATAAGCAGAGGTTTCATTTGGAAGTTTTGCACACACTTGGAAGAAGAAATTAGGCTTTTCAGCTTCAATTGGAAATGGAAACCACCCCCCTTGTCCCTGCACTATACACAAGTATCCATGACAGACTACAATCTTAGTGTGCAGTAATATTAGAATATTCTTATCTTTAAATCATTTATCTTCTTATATCTAAATCATGAGCTAAAAAATTTCCTGAAACATGGGACAAAGTACATGACCTTTTCTGTGGTCTTGCTGTAGGCTGAGCGAGGTACAAATGACTGGAAACTAGCACACATAGCAAGGCTATTTTATTTTGTACCATCACGTTTTCAGACACTTGCCTCCTGGCTGTATGGTTCTCTTTTTAGAGCTCTTGAGCTCTTGTTTTTAACTTGCTGCACACATATTTTTAACTGCATGGTTCTACAAACACGGTTAGATTATTTGTGCTACAAAATAGTGGCCGGGTGGTGTAGTTAAACACATTCTTCCCCTTGCAAATGCTTCAAAATCAAGACAGAATTATCAGTAGTATCACATTATGGAACTTAGTAATGGAGGGGAAGCCAAACAGGGCATCATATTACAGGGTTTGCAATTTTGAATTCATAAATATTCAGGTGTTCCTGAACTCTTTGATTTTTTTCCTCAGATGTATCAGTGTAATCTATTAATCTGAAGTGGAACTTAATGTGCCTAGTGAAACAGGAGGGGTTCATCTACATGAAAAACAGTCAACTAAAGAGAAAAAAGTTATTTTTCCTCAAGACAGGTAATTGTTAGAAAACAAAATTAATATATTTATTTAATAGAAGAGGAAAAAGCTCATTCTTACAAAAGCAATCTTCAAAATATTCTTTCAAAGGATGGTGTTGTTTGTACTGTGGTAGTGCTGTAGAAGTTTCAGTTACTTTCTGCCAATTTTATGGTGTTCATCACAAAGTGGTGCATGGAGGGGTTAATTGAACGACTGTTTCACTAAGAGTGTTTCCAAAGGATGTTTTTGTGCCTGGGAGAAAGTAAAGGTATGCTAGAAAGAGGGAATGATAAGAACTGATATTAGGAGTCAAGTGAAAGTGAGAGTTGAGAGTTCATGAAAATGATAGTTGATGGAAAAATGGAAAGAGAAAATGGGAATTACAGGCTTATTGCTGAAAAATGAAAAGAAGCAGGTAACACTAGTGAAATAACCATAGATTACAGGGTGAAAATATAAAGATAAGAAATTACTTCTTGTAGCAGAATTCTGACTCATATAAGAAAAGCCAAAGAAAAGGGTGATGCAAAAACTGAAACATAATATGATAAAAGTCTGGAGGAGAGTTTTAGCCATATGGCTACTTGGGAAAGAAATACCCGTAACACCCACATCTGAAGTTATTATACTCACAAAAGCATCAGGTTTTTGAGCATGTTCCAGATTTGAAAATCTAGAAATTGAAAAAGAATGTCACAACCACATTATATATTTGAGTGATAGGCTGGATGGTAGTACCATCAATGCCAATCAAGGAACAGAGAAGGAAGCGAGAAAAAAAGAAGGCTTTGATTAGACAAGGAGAGGAGAAGAGAATCTGATCTGCAAGCTGTTGTCATAGAGATCGTCACTAAGTTCAGGCTTATAGATTAGATCAAATATACAGAGAAAAATTACAGGAATTGCCTAAAGAACCATTGAATTTCCTTCTGATGCTGCACAGATAGAGGAACAGTGATAAATACTGAAGATTAATTAGTAGATAACAGAGTACTGTAAGTCCATAAAGGACAAGGAAGACCACAAATAATTTTGGATGAAAATTAAAGGTAGTTTTGAAATTTATCAAAGAGAAACAATCTTAATAAAAATTGAGACAAGGTAACTGAAAAACATACCCTACAGGGAGCTAAACTGAGGAAGTTTCCGAGTGCAGATGCAAAACCTGACATAGATACCAGCAAGAGTTTTAAATTAGCTAGTACATGAGATAATTAGGCTATTATTGTATATTATTTTACAAGACTGATAATATTATCAATAAGGCTCTCTTTCAGAGGAGTTAAAACATATAGGTATCATACAGCATACCAAGTAACAACCACCACTAAAATTATGCTACCATAGTTGAGCACTCAGTTGAAAAACATTTGATATGACTCTATTCCAGGTGAAATTAATGAATTAAATTAAAAAATAATAAATGAAAAAATAAAATTAAATGAAAAGAACATAATATATAACTTAAATATACGTGTGTACTATATGACTTTTTTGTAGGCTATTATAATCTCTGAACATTTTTAGCAATATATTCAGTAGGAAAAAATCCAGCTGCGTTGAAGGTCACCAATTTGCAAAACAAGTACAATGTAATAGTTATAATCAGGAGAAAGTTGTAGTGTAATACTTTCCAATACTCCAGTTTAAAGTCACTGACAGTCATCCCAAATATAGAAACCTGTTGGTTGCAAAACATGTGCAGTATTGCCTTAACAATGGTTTCTTAATAACCTACCTGAATTATACCTGCTAAATATTAATTGTCATATCCCTATACATTGACAAATCTGTAAAACATGGCTTCACATTCAGCAGGCCAACAAAAAGCCCAGAAAATATTGTACATCACTGGGAAGGGTATGGAGAACAAGACAAAGAACATCACTTTGCTCTATTAAACACCTTGCTGCACCAACATTTTAAGCACTCTGTGCAGCTCAGATTTCTGCCTCTGACGAAGGACATAGTGCATTTAGAAATGTTCAGAGACAAAAAACTAAAAAAAACCTCAGGATGAAAAAAATGCCTTTTGAGTTGATACTGAAAATATTTTAATTCTTTATTTAGGCAAAGCATAACCCATATATGATCATAACCTATATGATCAAGGTTACAAAATCATGAAAGCAGAAAAGGTGAGTGACACCTACTGACTTATGCAATACCTAAGGTTCAGTCATTGAAATTAGAAGGAAATCTGTTTAAAACAGTACGCAGCACCTAAGAAGTTTTTGATGAGATATCACCAGATTGAAGCATGCATTAGACAAACTTATGGAAAATCAGTCCATAAGAGATAAGCAGATAACTTCCAACATCTAAAATGCAACAGCTGTAGATCTTGGCAGAGACAAGTACCATGGACCACCCAAAACAGCCTGCATTGAGAGGTGCTGCCAAAGAAGCATTTCTCTGTCACTAGCTAGCTGAATTGCTGCTCTACTTACCCAGAGGGTCATGTCAGTAATGTGAAGGTTTTTAATTGAACTAATCATAAACATAGATGGCGTCACTGAAATCCAAAAACTGACTGATTTTTTGTAGCTGTAGCTGGGCTTTACAACTCCAATATCCATTCTTTCTGACATAGTATCAAAAAGACCTGTACCTAATTGTTTAACGTTTCTGATTAACACCAGCATTATAATAATCCTGTTTTTGAACTCTATGGCTTGATTTATAGTTTATTTTCTTTATGGTGGGCCTCTGCAAAATGGCATAAGTAGAATAAGCCTTTGCTAAGCTCATCTGCTGCTGCATACTCATTCAACAACTTCACACACAAATTTGATCATGAGCACTACTTAGAAATAGATAGCCACATGATTTCTGATTCTTTTATTATAGATTCCCCCTAATTTAAAAAAAAAGCAGGAAGCAACCATTCCTGAAAAATTTTGTATCTTCATCAATGATATTCAGATAGGGGTTATTTCTATTGTTAATTTGTACTTTTGCTTTCACAAAGCATTTCTATCTGGTTTAATTTGGCTTCCTTGCTTTTCCAGCTGGACAGCTGATCACAGTTTTAACACTTGTTTTAAGAAATTTTCTTCTAGCATCTATTTATTCTTCCATATCTTATTGCTGGTCATTTTGTAAAGGATGCAATAGATCAGTTTTTACAAACTTGTTTTCCAGTGATTTAGAAACTATGATGGTCAAGGCCACAAATTAGGCCAAAATCTCCACTGAAACTGTACATTTTTATGGTTATCTACACATAAATACATACAATATTATTTTAAAATCATGTAGGAAAGAAAACAGTCCTGCTTGATACCTGTAAGTTGATGCTGAAAATTCTTATGCAGGTATTAAATTAATAGTCAATCACACTTTGTTTGGCTCAGTTTAAGAACACTGTATTTATAAAAAGAAATTAAAGGAATTGCTAAGCTGTGATATGAAGCACTATGGTTTAAAAGGCTTAAAAATAAGTTTGAATATTTAAATCTTTTAAATTGCACAGAGCAAAGCATTAAACCACACTCAGTACTCTGTCCCTGTTTTTGGTATTGTGCCTGTGAGGGATTGGCAATTCTCTACAGAGGTCTGTAGAAATGTAAGAGTAAAAGGAGGAAAGATTTTCAGCTTTCTGAATTTTAGAACAAATGCCATCTGGACTAATTTTTGCATCCAGTAACACCGCTTCAGTTCAGCTCAATACACAAGGAAATATCTAGGAGCGAGTTTGGTTATATAGAGGAAAGCAATTGACCTGTCACTAATTCACGTGCTTTAGGAGGTCTCTAGTATTCCTTAGGAGATTCTCTTCAATAGATTACAGTATGCTTGATTAAGGTGGTACAAAATATTTGTCTCACTGGAAGTAAAGTCACAACTTTAAATAAATAACTTGTCCATTTGTCTTCTGGTTTTAGGCAGAGAGGAGTTCAGCATTCATAGTGCTATGTGGACTACATTTTGGATCTGCTTGAATGTTGCAACCATATCTTTAAAATATCACTTTTATACAGGCTGTCCTTACTAGTTAGCCCATTGCCTAACTTTCCCAAACAAATTATGAAGCCAAAACTTTTTGGGCCCTAAATAATATCTGTACGCTTCCTATCACCATCTGTTGGTTTTGGATACAATGTAATATGTCACACTTCCAGCAAGTCACATGTGCTTTGACTGTCAATCTGGCCAAAGTAAATTTTTCCTGTAGTTCTAGAAATTACCTAATGAAACATCCAATTATATTAGGCCACCTACATTCACATGCTTAATTTAATAGAAATATCTGTAATTTTAAAATGAACTTTTAAATGGTAGTATTCAGATGTTGATTATTGCAACATCAATTTTGATTGTCCCTGATTTGAAAATGTACTGATAGCCAAAAGAAGAAAAATAATACTCTTTCAACAATCTGAATAATTCAGATAAAAACACAGACTCTTCCTGGTTAGTTTCTTATGCCAAGAAAGAACCTCAGCTATTTACTAATATGAAACAAGTAAAAGGTACCTCATGCGAAGTGGAAAAAACCCCAAACTTCACAGGAGTTTCTAAAACTGTAGATGCATTAAAAATCTAAGTTGCAGCAATACCCAGAGAATGGCTAATAAACTTAAACGTATGGATATCACAGTGATTTTATCACTGTGCTGTAAACAAATTCTGTTTTTAATTACAGCAAACAAGCTATTGCAATCAAATGTCAGACATTGCAACTGGGATTTCACTCACATTACACTATGTATAAGCAGTAGTTTATCCAAAGAGAAGTATTGTTGATAGGAAAAAGACAATATTTTTTAAGGTATTTAGTGTTGTTATATATCCAAGCGCCTAAACATCTTTAAAAGTCTCTATTCCATAATAACTTCTTGCTGTGGAACTGATTGAATTGATTCTGTGATTCTGATCAGTAACAAAACTTGACAAGACACCTAGGCAGGCTTTGACTGACAACACAGTTCATTACTGATTTACTGTGGGGGAAAAAGTCTTTTTCTTTTTTGACTAAAAATTAAAATTATTTCAAAGATTCAATTATGTTGGAAGAATTCTCTGACGTATCAAGTCCAACCTATGAACTGACACCACTTTGTCAACCATTAAGTGCCACATCCAGTCTTTTCTAAAACACCACCTCCCCAGCCAGCCCATTCCAAAGTTTAACACCCTCTCTGTGAAGAAATTCCTCCAAATGTCCAAAGTAAACCTTCCCTCATGCAGTTTATGAGTAAAGATCAAGAGCAATGTTTGGAGATATCTGAGGGCCTCAGAGGTGTACTTTAGGACTTTATTCCAAACATAGTGTCTACTAAAATTTCATTTAGCAAGTAACAGGCAGTATGAGGGCCAAAGCTCAGTAAAATCTGTTTCTCCTCTGAATATTCCTCTCCAGAGAGAGGATATTGTTGAACTATATCAGATGTATGTCTATGCCTTCTCCAGCCTGCAGAGAACTGCTAAAACAGGCAAACTTTCTCCATGTATAATTAATACACATGGGTTGCTGCTGCAGCACTTTCTGCTGGTGAACTCAGCCTATGGAGGCAGACATTCACAATTCAATAGGTGATTTTAATGGTCATAAGTCATTCAAACCAAAACAAATTACTTCCAGTATAGGATTTTTTGGAAAAGTTTCATTCTTATGGCAGGTTTCCTCTTGCAAGAGTCAGCAGCTTTCAGAGGAGTGTTCAAAAATAGGTCAGTTTTTTATATTGCATGGATACTGTATAGATATTTGCATTCAGAATTGCTCTGAAAATACATAGGCTTTTCAAATACAGTGAAAGGCAAAAAGCAAATTACAGAAGGAAATATTTAAGAAAGCATTTAGAGGGGAAATCCATGGACAAGTTCGTTTAAAAGAGTAATTATTACTCTGGTGTTTTAAAGAGGGAAAAATCTCCATTTGGTTGCAACAGGGTTGTTTGATTTATTCCTTGAGCTGATACTTTTCCTCCTTCCTATAAATTTTTTTCATTTCACATGCTTTCCAGAGGTGCCACTATAAAAAACATTAGCTGATTAGCCATGGCAAAAGAGCATTTTCTTGGTGGCAAAAGGCATGAAAGAAGTCTCTGACGCCTCTATGCCTCAGTCTCTCCTGATAAGACCAGTTAGTGGGAATTCGAGGTTCCTAATAAGAGAAAGAAAGTCTGGAACATCTGAAAGTCCTCCTCTAAGAGGAGGAGCAGGTTAGAGAACATTTAAAGAAAATAGGATATACTTACGTTCATGGGACTTCATGGGATACACCCCCAAGTCCTGGCTGAGCTGGTGCTTTTCACTGGCCACTCCTGAAATATACAAAGGACAAGGATGTTACTAGGAATGGTTGGCTGGGATTTGTGAAGGACGAATCCCTCTTAACTGACCTTATAGGTTGTGTGTTGAGTTGACCAGCTCAGTGGATGATGGAGAACAGGAGAGGTTGCTTGCACTGTCATTAATCACCAACACATTGAATCTGGCAGTCAGTTTTCAGTCCAACTCAGTGTCCACCTGTGGGGCTAGAAAAGCAACAAAAGGAGAGCTAAGGAGAATTTTTATCTTTTATTGGATGCCAGGGAAAACATAAAGGATAAAGGATGATGAAAGGGCTGATGTATTCAATACCTCCTTTGCCCCAGTCTTTAACAGTAAGACCAGTTCTCATCAAGGTACCCAGGCCCTGAGCTGAAAGACAGAGATGGGAGCAGAATGAAGCCCCCATAATCACAATGGTGAGTGACCTGCTGTGCCACTTAGACCACGGAAGTTCATGGGTTTCACCCAAAAGTACTGGCAGAAGAGCTCATCAAATCGCTTTCAGTCATTTATCTGCAGACCTGGTCAACAAGGGAGGTCCCAGATGACTGAAGTTGTCATATCTGATGTCCATCTACAGGAATGGTTGGAAGGATCATTCAGGGAATTACAGATCTTCATCACTACAGTGCTACTTTGACCTGAGTGCAGGAAATGTCATGGGGCAGAACTCCTTGTGTGCCATCAGGGAAAAAATACAAGACAGCCACTGGGTCATGGTTTTAACAACATTTCAACACTGTTTTCAACAGCATTCTCCTGGAGAAACTGGATGTCCATGGCATGGGCAGGTACACTTCGGATACAGTAGAGGCTGGATGGCTGGGCCTGAAGAGTGCTGGTGAATGGAGCTAAACTCAGGTGGCAAGTGGGGTTCCCCAAGGCTCAGTACTGGGTCCAATCCTGTTTAATATCTGCAGCAACAATCTGGACAAGGGGATCAAGTGCACCCTCCATAAGTTTGCAGACAACACCCAGTGGAGTGGGAGTGCTGGAGGGTAGAATGGCTCTGTGGAAGGCTCTGCACATATTGGTTCTGTGGGCTGAGAACTGAATGAGGTTCAATAAGATGTCAAGCTCTGCCCTTGCGTCAGAACAACCACTTATAGCTGGAGGCTGGAGGAGGAATGGCTCAGCAGAAAAGGACTTGGTGATAGTGGCTGACAGCCAGCTGATATGAGCCAGCAGTATGTCCAAGTGATATAGAAAGCCAAGAGCATCCTGGCTTGTATCAGCAATTGTATGGCCAGCAGGATTAATCAGAGATCATTCCCATGTACTGGGACAGGTGAGGCTGTACCTGAAGTGCTGTGCTCAGTTTTAGACCCCTCACTTCAGAAAGGACACTGAGGTGTTGGAGTATGTCCAGAGAAAAGCAATGGAGATGATGAAGGGTCTGAAACACAAACCTTATGAGGAACAGCTGAAGGAAAAGGGGTTATTTGGCCTCGAAAAAGAAGACTCAAGGAGGACTGTACAATTACCTGAAGGGAGGTTGTAATGAGGTGGGGGTTGCTCATTTTTCTCAAGTACCAAGTGACAAGAGAAAATATTCTCGAGTTGTTCCAGATGAGGTTTTGATAAGGTATTGGGAAAAATTTCTGAATAGAAAGAGTTTTAAAGCATTGGAACAGACTTCCCAGGGAAGTGGTCACTATCTCATAAGATGTTAAGAAAAATGTGTGCATGTGGCACTTAAAGAAACCATAGTGCTAGGTTGATGGTTGGATTTGATGATCTTAGAGGTCTTTTCAAACCTTAATGAGTCAATCACTATGATTTGAAGTCCATCTCCTTGCCAAAAACATTGATTTACAGGAAACAATGAAGGGAAACCTCTGTCAAATTACAGAGAGAAAAAGTGCTACATATCCTTCACTAAGTCATTTGACAAGGGATTCTTCTGAAGATACTCTTGATCTACCATGTTCTTCAGTTAGGTCTATACTGAGATTTATTATCAACTTTGAGTGATTGCATAATCAATCTAAGCAACAATAGGAGGAACCTGAGGGTTGACCCACAGCTGCATTAATTATTCCTCAGAGTACAGATGCATTTGTTGTGGTGTTTCACTCAGACTCTTTTGCTGGTAATTAGGGGCAGTGCCCTTTTAAAAAGATGTAAGCTGTGCTGTAATAACTGCAATAAAGGATGGCAATATGAAGATTTTAGTCATGGAGAACTAGCTAAAATTTTTAATTTCACAAGGACTCTAATCATGCAATTTCTATTGCATGAGGAGGTGAGCCCATTAGAATCCTTCATTCTCACAAGGCTCTGCTGCAGGGCACTGCTTGCTAGCGCCAGGGAGGCTTGCATTTGAAAAATAATTCTGGTTCATATCCTATGTTTTTGCTTCATTTTGCTGTAGCTTTTGATACCATTTCAAACAAAGATGACAAAATAAATAAACATATAATTACGTTGTTACAGAATTCAATAACCATAATGTCTTTCAGAGATGAAATGTTAAACCCATCTTGATTGATACACAGTGGTATGAATCAAATGGATGAAACCAACCTTTGTTCATGAATTTATTAGGATATTTAACAGCCTTCAAGGACTGAAAGTTTCACCATCTTGAAAAATTTGTTGCCTTTTTTGATACATAATGTTCCTGTGTCAATCTGGTCCTTAATATCTGTAGGTATTTTTCTACATCTACACTTTTCCCCTGTTGTATAATGTTGCCTGCACATCTGATAAAGTGATTGAAGGGAATAGGTTTCAGAGCATATGCAGATCCACCATCTGAACAAGCAAATTATTGCATGGTTGAAGAGGAACTGGTAAAATCACTGCATGAAGGAGCAAAAAAAAAAGCAGGATTGTTTGCATAAGAAAAGATTATTGAGTCCAACCATCAAGCTAGCACTGTGTTCACCACTAAACCACATCAAATGCTATATCCACACGTTTTTTAAACAGTTCCTGGGATAGCTAGTCTGCTACTTACTTGGGCAACATGTTCTAATATCTGATGGACAATTCCATTTGTAATGATTAGTGTGTTTATTGTCATGCTTATGAACCAGAGGGAATATAGTTTTGCAATGAATATAGTTTTGCAATGAATATAGTTTTGTAATGCTTTTCTATTAAGCACACAAAAAATCAAACACAGATTTTCCCTCGAAAAAAATCACAGTTTTGAAAAAGAAGTAGCAAAGTGAAAGCAATATAGTAATGCAACATGTAGTCTACAACTACAGCATATTTGCAGCACAAATAGAACAAAAGAGTCAAGAGTCAAGAGTGTCAATCATTTCCCAAGACCTGGTGAATTTGTCAAAGAACAATACCATAATCCTTTACTATTCAGATTCTTTAACTTATGCATAATACGTTACTTTCACCACAGCCTTGGACTATGGGGAACCAGCTATGAAAATAGAATAAATTTTAGTCTTCAAATCAAACCCCTTGAAGTATATTCAAGAGAGAAATATATTCAAAAGGATAAAGTCTGAATTTCAAATTATAGAAGAAGAATCAAGTAAACAAATAGAAAAAAAAATAAATGCTATAATTACCAATCAACATTTAGTGCATACATAATGTGTAATGTAAACAGTAAACACGTAGTTTCATGTTTAATTAAATGCATGGAAATTCCTCTACTACTTTACTTTCAAGCAAATGAGGTTTGAAGAACTATGTAGTTTCATAGGCCTGTGCAATAATAATTTGTCCATTTACTTGTATTCTCTTACTGTATTGGTTTAGGAAAACCACACTTGAACTGCTTTAATTTTTTATGTGTTCTATGTAATAAGAAAGATTATTTTACATAGCTATACTAAATTTCTAAACAATGAAAATAGTATTATTAAATAGTATCATACAAGAGACTCTGGCCCAATTCTGACAGCCCTAGTACACATCTATACCAGGGACATCCCACTACTTAACTTCACCAGTTCTCATCATGAAGTTGTGTGATACTCTCTTCCCAAGTGGTAAAGAACTGTTAATTTGTCTTTTTAAAATTTAACTCTATTACCAAAAATAGGTATAATATCTTATGGGTCACTCTTGTGTTTTAAAAACAAATATTGGTGACTTCATGTATTTACATAAGTGAGAAGATAATGCAATTTCTGTAAGCTTCAGTTTTTAGTAAATTATGTTTATTTCACCTACATTCTGATGAACCAATTAGGAATGTCAAATATTTGGCATTAAAAAATTGAACACCACTGAAAAGAAACAGTTTGAAAAGACTGCAATAACAGAGAAAAAAATAACTTAAAGAAAATGCAAATGAAACAAATGACTTTATTTTTAAGTAGAATATTATTTTAAAATAATTTTAATTTTTTTTTTCAAATGGCCATGAAGACTTAAAACATAAGTTGCATAGAATGGACTCCACTGCTTAAATCATTGCTGGACTATATTGATCCCATACAGAGAATCAGCTAGGGATCATAAAGAATTCATTGATTATGTCAGTGTGTCTAGAGTATCCTGCAGAGTATAATTTCCTTATGTGAAGAACAGAAAAGCCAGTGTTGCAGATATATTGTTTTCCAAAAAGCTGAAAAACTTTGTTTTCATGAACACTGCTGCATGTGCAGAAGAGCACCTGGATGTGATTCTCTTGATTCCAGCTACACAGATTCAGAATAAATTAGCTTCCCACTGTGGCCTATTTCTAGGAATCTTTTTTTTTTTCTTCCTTTGCACATGCATTGGAACAATTTGGTCTCTCTAGGAGCTAGAATTTTCTATCTCACAAAGAAAGAATCACTGATTTAATAACTTATCAATGAAAAAGTAAATTAATTGGAGAAGGCTGCAGGATGACCTTACTTTACTTTGGCCTAATCTCCCACTCACTACAAAATTTATTTGAAAAAGGCTATGCTGTCTGATTTTCCAACATGGAAAAAGTACAAAACACTGTTCGAGAGTTTTGCAATTGATTGGTTACTGTAACATTCTCAGGTCCTTAGTTGAATCTGATACCTAAGAAACACAGACCCTTGACATCCTTGTTTGGATCCAAATAAGTTATTCCAGCAAGTAAAAACTATGAATTTTTGTCGCATATTACATCACTGGTTGTGATTTGCCTTCACAATACAGAAGGAACCAAATCAGATCTGTCATCCACAGTGATAACGTCCAAGGATGCATCTTCCTGACTGCATGCTACTATCCACTCTAACTCAGAAGTAAATTGAGACAAGATTATGTCAGCAGAAGCAGTGCTGCCAGTAGCTGTATAACCACAGTCATCAAAGGGAAAATCACAAGGATAAATTATAATAAAAATGAGAGGTGGGAGGGAAATGGAACAATTTGGTTTGAATTGAAAGGGGAAGTAGAAGTGCATAGATTTCCAGGGAGGAATTTTGGAGAGGTCTCAGCATGAGGACATGAATATACAGATAGCTCTGGAAGTCCTAAGATTGTTGGTTACTAAGAACACATGACAGAAGAAATATTCCACTACAAACACCCAGTTTTATATCCTGTCCTAAGGCAAAAGTGATGGAGCCAAAATCAGAGAATTATAGCATCACTGAGGTTGGAAAAGGCTTCCAAGATCATCAAGTTCAACCTTTGACCAAACATCACCATGTCAACTAAGTCATGGACCTGAATGCCTGTTGCGGTTTTGTTGCTTTCACTGTTTTCTTTACGTTGTACTTGTTTTTATGTTCTTTGTTAAAATGGTTTTTCCCCTGTTATCCCCCTCGGTTATTCTCCCGGTTGGTCCATTCCAGGTCCCCTTTTTCCCGCCGTTGAACTTGTTTACTCCTTTAAGCCCCTCCCACTCTTCCCGAACCTTNCCACATTCTATCATTTCTTGACCACTTCCAGGGATGGTGGCTTCACCACCTCCCTGGGCAGTCCATTCTGATATTTGGCCACCCTTTCAGTGAAGTAATTCTGTTGTCTAGCCTGAACCTGCCATGGTACAGCTTGAGCCTGTGCTCTCCTGTTCTGTCACTGGTACCTAGAGAGGCTGACGCCCCCAGCTACAGCCTCCTTCCAGGCACTTGTACAGACCAGCAAGGTCTGCCCCAAGCCTCCTTTGCTCCAGGATAAACACTCCCAGCTCCCTCAGCTCCTCTCACAGGACTGGTGCTCCACAGATCCTTCCCCAGCTCCACCACCCTTCCCTGGACTTGCTCCAGCCCCTCTTTCTTGCCATGAGGGGCCCAAAACTGGACACAGGAACTCAAGGTGTGGCCTCACCAGTGCCAAGCAAAGGGGGACTCTCACTGCCCTGGTCCTGCTGGCCACTATTGCCAAGAGCAGCAAGGATGGCATTGGCCTTCTTGGCCACATGGGCACATCTACTTCATGTTCAGACACTGTCAACCAGCACCTCTAGGTTACTTTCTTTCTTGCTCCCCAGCCACTCTGAGCCCAGCCTGTAGCACTGTCTGGTGCAATGTTCAGTGTAAGCAAAGTTCAGGACCCTGCCCTTTGCCCTATGGAGCCTCACTCTGTTAGCCTGAATCCAACAATCCAGCCTGTGCAGATCCCTCTGTAGAGCCTTCCTACCCACCAGCAGATTAACACTTCTATTGAAACAGGTGTCATCTCCAAACTGCCTGAGGAAGAGCTCAAACCCCTCATCCAGATCACTGACAAACATATGAAGAGATCTGGCCCCAACACTGAGCTACCAGGAATACCACTAGCACCTGGCTGCCAGCTGGATGTAATTCATTCACTTCCACTCTCTGGGCCCAGTCATCCAGCCAGTTTTTAATCCAGTGAGCAGTGCCCCTGTCCAATGAATATTTGGCTAGGCAGAATTTTCGTATGAATCAAAATGGAAGAATATATTTTACAGTCTTCCTTTTGCTCGCAGTTCAGGCTATC
Source organism: Toxostoma redivivum (assembly GCA_013397375.1). Lineage (NCBI taxonomy): Eukaryota > Metazoa > Chordata > Aves > Passeriformes > Mimidae > Toxostoma > Toxostoma redivivum. The sequence continues at coordinate 167,667 of VXBI01004476.1, forward strand.
ATATCTTGGTACCAGAACAGATATGAAGCACTGTAATAATTTACTTTTCATTGCTCAATTTGAATGAAGCAGTGTACCCAGCTTGTGGTCACTGATGTGGAATCAAATCCTATGCTGAATTACATTGTAAGGCTGAATGCTTTCCTGTGTGCACCCTTTACGAATGTCAGTCAGCCATAGTTTGGCTTTATTTGTAATGCAACTGGGATGAAGTGTTTGCAAGTGATCAGAGTTCTGGTAAACAAAAAAACCAAAACAACAAAACAAACAAAAAAAATCTTGGGGGCAATTCAAGAGAAAAATAACCAGCTTTATTCTGCATTTGCCTAAATATTTACAGAATATGCCTGCTGTGAAAACATGTGTTTAATTTATGGAGCATTATTTTCTAAACACCTCTTCTGGGGGTAAAGCACTTAAAAAAATAATAGTTATTCAAAGCCTAAAGTAAACAGACACATACAAATAGCATTCTCAGCTTTTCTCTGCTTCTCTGAGACAAATCTCTGTTGACAAATTCTCAGCTACAATAACACTAGCAAGCCTGAATGAAATTGTTACGTTAAGTATACTTACTGTGAGTATTTACCCGTAGAATTCTGCATACATATAAAACACAGAATTTATCTCCTTGTTTATTGCAATGCAGTAATTTGGGGTGAGGGAGAAGCAGTTTTATATCCGGTCATTTTATTTCTTGGAAATTCAAACCTGAGGTGACTTTAGTTACTAGAAATCAGAGTAAATAGCAGGAATAGAAAGATCAGGTGGCACTTTCCAGTAAGTTCAGGCCTTTTTAGAACCTGCAACATTTGACAGTCCTCAAAGATTTCAAAAAGGCAGAGATAACAGGGTTTGTAGTATTAGAAGCATGCATTCGGAACAAGACAATAAAGAACTGTATCTACACAGAATTATGCACAGCTAGTGCACTTCTGTTTGCATCATCCTTCTTATCATGACTGTGCAAGTACAAGCATTGGGCAAAATATTTCTCCATCTGTACTATATTTGTCTAGTGACCAGCCCTTGTCAAATCAGTTGATACACATAGTAAATAGTAAAACATGCTAGAATTTCTTTCGAAAAGCAAGGACAATTTTGAACTTAGACTGATTCTCCGCACTGTTGTGTTAAATAGTGCACCTGGTAGTTAAATGAGTTAGTTTACTCTAATGAGCTGTATGTAAACACAGTACAGAGAGAAGCAGCTATGACATATCCTGAAGAGAAAGCAAGGCCTTTACCTTCCAAAATCCTTTCACCTGAGACCTGAGAAGAGACCGAGCCCCAGCTTGCTACAACCTCTTTTCCAGCAGTTGTAGGGAGCAATGAGGTTTCCCCCACTCCTCTTTTTCTCCAGGGTAAGCAGCCCCAACTCCCTCAGCAACTCCTCATAAGACTTGTGTCCAGACAGCAGCTCCACTGCCCTTCTCTGGACTTGCTCCAGCGCTTCAATGTCCTTTTGAAGTGAGCAGCCCAGAAATGAAGACAGCACTCGAGGTGTGGCCTTACCAGTGCCAAGTACAGGGGGTCAATCAGTGCCCTGCTCCTGCTGGTCACACTATTCTTGATACAGGCCAGGGTGTCATTGGCCTCCTTGGCCACCAGGGCACGTGGGAGGCTCATATACAGCTGGCTGCATGTGAGACTTCCAGGTCTCTTTCTGCCAAGCAGCTCCCAAGCTACTCCTCCCAGCCTGTAGCAGTGTTGTCATCCCAGAATAGGACCTGGCATTTGAGTTTATTGAACCTCATGAAGCTCATGGTCTTGGACCACTGATCCAGCCTGCCCATATCTCTCCATAGAGTTTCCCACCCTCACCAGATCAACACTACCCAACTTAGTGTTATCTAAGGACATCCTGAGAGGTTGTTCAACCCCCTTGCCCAGGTTATTGATGAAGATTTTAAACAGGAATGGAACAATATTGTGCCCTGGGGAAGCTCACTAGTGACTGACCTCTGACTGGTTTAAGCATTTGCCATCACTCCCTGGGCCAATCATCCAGTCAGCTTTTTAACCCCCAAGAACACCTAGTTTCTACAGGAGGATGCTGTTGAAAACATTATCAGGAACTTTTCTAGGTAAAGTCTAGGCAGAGTAGGATATCTCTAGGTAGGCACAGTAGGATTTTATCTAGGTACACAGATGCACAACCTTTCCATCACCTCTAAGTGTGTCACTTTGTCTTAGAAGGAGATGAGCTTGGTCAAGCAGGCTGTGCCTGAACCCTTGATTGTCCTGTATGTGCTGTATGACAGCGCTCAGGATGAACTTCTCTGGACCTGCTTTTCTGGGGGGGGAGTGACCTCCCCCAGCACTGCCATAAGTCTGAAAAGCCTGGATTTCCTTCCAACCCATCTTGCAAATTGGCATTACGCTGGTAATTTCCAGTCAGCTGGGACTTCTCCAGCTAATCAGAACTGCTGGTAAATTATTGAATATAATGTTAAAGTAGGGGAACAAATTCACTGCTTTTTTATGAAACTACCTTTTTTCCAATGGACTCAATTGGAGATTATTACAGTGATTAAGTTCTCCTTTGTGACTCCGTGTCAATACAGAGAGGTTGAATGTACTGCTTACAAAGAAATGAAAATGTTAAATATATGTAATTAATAAAATATGTGGGGGTATATATGGATTTTTCTCAGAAAACATCAAGTGGCAGAATTTACAATAGAAAACTAATGAAATCCATTTTATTAGCCTGCTGCTCTTTACTGCTTATAATTAAGCAGTCAAATGTTCCCATATTATTCAGTACGAGCTGTTAGTCTTCAGGCTGGGATAAATTGTTGATACTTAGTTCTTTTTTAAGATTATTTTCTAACAAGCAACCTAACAACATCGAAGACGACAGAAGTAGAAATGCACTATAGCTGATAAAAATCAGATGTTCCTTGCTATATCAGAAGAGGTATATGCAAGAACATGTGCGGAAAATTTCAGAATTGTTTGATTCCACATTGGAAGTAACTGGCCTGAAAAGCAGAAGAGGAAATTGTTGTAAACTAATGTAAATGCAGATTGAGGAACAGAATTTTATATCCTTTTCTTTATTGTGAAAAAGACTCCAAGTTTTGACAGGACCTATCAGTAACTCTTGGAACTAATACTATTTCCAGAATCTGAGTAGATGAAAAAAAATTGTTGTCTTTGAAAATATATAAAAAAATAAAATTGAAAGGAACAGCAACTGTATTTAGCCTAATATTTTTTAGCCTGTTTCATTAAAGATGTTCTCAATTTTGTAATATAAAACTAATATTGAACCTACTACAAAGCTGCACTAACACTAGTATAATAAATTATGAAATATTGACACATCAAAACCCATGATCTTGGGTTGCTGACACTTATGTACTCACTAACCCACATACCAAAGTATGGCATTTGACTATTTACTCAAAGATGAATTTAAGATTGAGAAATGGTAGGATTTGACATTTTTTTTCTTGTTAAAACCATGATGATCCATATGGCATGAAATGAAAGATAATCCTTAGTAATTGTTGAGAATGAGATATTGTACCATGCTAAATAATTTCACTCAGTATTTCAGAAGAGAAGTTCCCATTACGAGCTTCTTCTGCCTTGTATGTTAGCAAGTAATCCTCTCTTGATTCAGAGGCTTTTCTATGTTTTAACCTGGAGAAAAATTTCCATTGGGATCCTAAGCTTCAGGGCCAATATTGTTGTTTTGGTCCTGTACTTTGGGCACTATCAAAATACAGAAAAGATAAAACCAGACAATACCTCTCACTTATTAAATGCTTTCTTGGCAGAAACAGGCTTACAAAAACATTATGTCCACAGAGACATCTTCTCCAGTCTTTACAAAAGGACCAGATAATTCTGATCCTTCCCGCAGCTTTGTGAGTGTTTTTTTATGAATATGTAGGAATAGAAATGCTGCACAAGAGCATTATTTTTATTAGCATTTTTGGTCATGTTCTGTGTGTGTAAAATGATATTTTTTTATTCATTTGCCAAAGTTTAATTCTAACTGGTTTGTGCCTTTATTATGCATGTGCTAATTGACAATGCAGAGTCAGGGATCAGCAGAAAGAATTTCAGATTAATTAAAAAAGACTCCATGGGAATATTCACTTAATGGTGGTAAAATTCATTTACAGCTGTATTCAATATTATCTTAAAAATTACAAAGTAATAAATTTGGAGAGTAATTCTTATAATTTGTTGGTCTGTTAAACTGATAATACACTGAGAATCTGACTTGTAAGTGGCTTATTTTATGGTGCAGTAAACTAATGATTCTAGAATACTTAAATCTGACCCATAATTAATCATGTTGAAACTACTGCAGGGTTACACCTCTGACATTGCTAATTAAAATGAAGTACTTTTCTTTATTTGCACTTCTGAATGGCTGAATAAAATTTTGGTAGGTCTCCTGTAATCTTAACGGGCAATTCTGTACTCCGTTAAAAAGAAAAGAAAGAAGAAAAAGCTCGTATTTTACATATTTTGACCAATCCTGTAAAGAAATGCACATTTCTTTGTCCCCAGATGCTGAATTGTGTTAGGGGTTGACTCTTACTCCTGCCTGAAGCTATGTTTATTTCATGCATCTGCAAAGGATAGAGGAGAACCTGACCTTTGTCTACAACTTAAAGAACTTGTTGTGAAATGTGCACTCCAGTGGAAGCAAACTAAATGGGGAAATCGAGAATTTGCATCTTTTGTGAGATTTGTGAAAAATAAATTCACACTGTGGCAATGTTATTTGAAAGTTTATAGGAATTGTTTGCAAATGTGCTTTCTTTTTAGGCTTTGCACAAGGTGCCTTGTTGAAGCTATTTCTTTCAGGGCTTGCTTGTCTGAAACGATTGTGATAATTAAGTTTAGCAGTTTATGGGTCTTTCTCCAGTCCAGCAGACTTGCATTTCCTTAGTTTGTTTTTTTGATTTATTTCTTCTATAACTGTTGCCCCATGATGCAAGAGGAAGTGAAGAATTTCTCTCCATCATCTGTCACAGCCATAAAAAAATGAAAAAAATAAAAAAACCAAATCAAACCAAACCAAACCAAACCAATAAAAAAAACACC
>VXBI01004476.1:172779-209430 GCA_013397375.1 Toxostoma redivivum
AAAAACCTCCAGAAAAAAAAAAACAAAACAACAAAAAACGAAACCAGAAACAAAAAAAAGATAAAAAGAAAAAATAAGAAAAAAGAAAAAGAAAAAAGAAAAGAAAAAGGAAAGCACTTATCCTTAATATTTTTAACACCTTTAATACATTTTAATATTTTCTACCCCTCTCTAGAAATTCTGTCAGTACACCTATAAATCTTGGTCCTGAAACACCTGTGAGTGTAAGGATGTTACTATGGAGATGCGAAAAACTGTTGGCTGTATGTGCAAGCTAATAATGCAGGCCCTGTAGGGTAAAAAATGTTTGAATCCTTTACTCATTGTAGCATAAGCATTGGAATCAAGAAATTTCAGGGCAAATCAACATAAATATTTGACACATAAAAAAAGAAAACTATCTGTTACTAAGGTGGGAGATTTCAGGCAAGTGACTTTCTAGTTTTGTAGTCTACATTACTATTAAAGGTTCAGTAGCACTTGTTTAACCTTATGGATTCAAGAATAGAATTAAATAGTCAGAGTAAAGCAAATAAACCAGGAAAATTTGGAACAGGAATAATTCGCTACTGCAGCTCTGTCCAAAGGTGGTGTTGTGCAATTCAGTGTGTACAAATAAAGGTACAGAAAAGTCAACTGGGCAACATACACAGACCTTTGTATTACTGTAATAACAACTAACACAACCATTCATTCTTCAAGGAGATATAACCCCTGTACTTTTTGGGCTGATATAAAATAGTAAATTGCTACTACTTCAGCGCTACAGATTTGTTTCTAGATTTTGCTACACCAACAGTCCTTTTCACAAATACATATGTAGTAATGGAAAGTCACAGTTTTCTAAAATTCTGAGGACAGGTTAAACTAGCCTGCACTATTTTCCAAATGTATTTTAATTCAAGTATCTAAGTCATAGACAAAATGAAACTTTTTTTCTAGACAGATTTTTCTGTTTCAGACTACAAATTTGATCATTTATCATGTCGTCTGTAGGAAAAAGTATAGCCCTGAACAAAGCACAACCAGTGGTGTATGAGATCCACAGGACTGACCACTCCCTACAGCTGCCTGAAAGGAGGTTGTAGCCAGGTGGGTGTCAGTCTCTCCTCCTGGGCAATGAGTGGCAGACAAGAAGACATAGTCTTAATCTCCCCCCAGGGGAGGTTTAAACTGAGGATTAGGAAGAGAAAGGGTGATTAGATATTGGAATGGAGTGCTCAGGGAGGTGATGGAGTCCCTGTCCTTGGAGATGTTTAAGGAAAGACTGGATGTGGCACTCAGTGCCATGGTCTGGTTGATGTGGTGGTGTCTGGTCACAGGCTGGACTTGATGATCCCAGAGATCTTTTCCAGCCTCATTGATTCTGTAATCTAAAGATATATATTATTATATTTTTTTTGTCAGCCCCCAAAATAAGCACACCACCTTAAAGTGTAGTGTTTCTAATATAGTTTCTACACAAACTTATGAAGTAGTTTTGATATTCAGAAATATTCACACAATTCTAGAAAATCAGAGCTCCATTGCAATTGGTTAAGCTAAAAAACCTTGTTCTTCCAAGCTACGTCTTATTACTCAAAAAGAAAACATAGAAGATAACACTTGATTTTAATCATAAGCCAGCAATGACAATCTCAAACGAGCATAGTTTTGCTATGTAAGAATTTAAACAAAGTTAAAAAAAAATGAAGAATATTAACTTAGCTACCAGTTTAGATTGATATGCATGGTCACTGAATATTTAATCATAAAAGCCTAAAACAAAGGCCGTTAGAATGTAATTTCCCCCCCTCTATTCCAGTGTGGTTGCAAAAAGAAAAAAAAACCAACTCAAGGTCTAAAGATCAGAATTTAGGAAAATCCTCTTGTCATCCTTACACAACCTCCCACCAACAACTAGAAGCAGTGAATATGGCAAAAGCAAGAGCTACAAAACCAGGGCTGCCAAAGAAATTCTCTAATACCTTCAGGCAATTTTATAAACTACCAGGTTTCTAATCAAGAATTCACAAATTATGAAGAAAATAATTCCATTGGGCTAATTTAACTTCTAGATCTCCTCTGCCTAGTCTTTTATTCTGCAGTTGCGTTCCTGTGCACATTGATTTCTGGAACAGCTCTGAAGGAATACCAGAAGATAGCAAAAAGAAAGAAACTCTTCATGCAATCTTGCTAGAATGATTGTGGCTTTGGGGGGTTGTTGATTTTTTGAGAGTTTTTGTTTCTTTTTTTAAGCTGGACAAATGGCATCCTCAGTTGAAGGCTCATAACAAGATGAGGGAAAACAACCCTTTGAGAAAGGTTCTCAGCCAAACCACTCTGATAAGGAAAAGCACTGTCTACTTAGAATCCAGAGGATTTGCCAAATTAAATTCAACATCAAATTTAGAGTTGCATTAGCTAAAAATAATGGTAGTTTCATATGAAATCCAAATGTTTTCCAAGCATGTTTTCTGGTTTTAGCCTATGTCCTCTGTGGGAGAGCAAGATATCTGGAAAATAAAGTGTGTTTTCAGCAGCAGTAGGATATTTTGTAATTGTTGTTAATATGAAAACTAAATAAAAAAGATAGGTACTTCTATGCAGAATTTGAGTTCTTACAGGCACTTATCATATTTTAAAATTCCTTTAGTAAACATTTCAGTGATATGTATTTGACAAATCACTTTTAATCATTTTAGACAATTTAATGGCAACTTGAAGGCTGATCTAATCTTCCCTTACAATGGTTGTCTGGGCAACAAACAGTTTTTTATGCTTCTTGGCAACAGATCCTTTCACAATAGCGTGCTAGTGTGAAAGACTATACAAGAATAATGTAATTAATACCATAAGATATTGATTATTTTCAAGATGAATTTTTCTCAGGAAAGAAGTCTGGGGCTTGTTGTGGATCTTTTGCTTGTTTCTTATTTTGGTTTTCCTGTATCTTTTCCATCAAGGAGCACAAACAACAGGTTTTAAAAAAATCTGTAGGAAAATCCACAATATTTAAATATTTAGTATTTATTCTTTTCAGATACTTAAAGGTCTTAAAGGTCTAAGTTCTTCCAGTAAAGTTATCTAAGCACCTGCATTTCATCCTGGAGAATGGTTGATGATATCTCACATAATTACCCAAGACCAAAGAGTCTTGATAAAGAATTCAGTGTTCTATGTATTTTTCTTCAGGTAAATAATGCAGTATATTCTATAGATCATATCATTCACTTACAAAACTGGTGTGTTATAAGTGAACTGTGTTTTCCCCATAGCATTATAGGTAAGATACTTGCCTAAGATGGAAGACTAAACACAACAAGGCCTTATTTTTGCTGAAGAATATCAAATCCAGTTCTAAGAGACTGTGTTTCTTAACCCTTCATTCCAGAAATGTTTCCTTTTATACAAAATACCTGTGCACTTAGTGGCTGCTACAGGGATGTGATGGCATTTTCTGTCACTCTTGTCTGTAAGCTTGTTATTCTTATACCATCTCTTTCTTTGATCTGGCTAATATTTCATTATTCACATTGATTACTCTGTATCATTCCTTGAAGCTCATGAAGCTATAAAAGCCTAGGAAACCTAATTAACGGAGGAGCTACAACTGAAAATTGAAGTCTCTCCCCTGGAATACTATATAGTAATTAGAGTCTAGGCAAGTCACCTGGAGTGTCAGCCCCTTATGTGTGGGAAGGTGCTAAAAATTAGGCAAAAAAGCATAGAAAAATAGAGCACTAAGTTTAGCATATTCCATAAAACTGATATCTCACTTATTCTGAATACAAATCTCAAGAAGCATGAGGACCCTGTACCAAATAAGCAATAAATGAAACCAGAGATGCACCTGATTTCTTTTTTTCAAATGGTTATATGTTTGAAATATAATTGAAATATAAGTGTATCCTGAATTATATCCTGTCCCAACATAGCTTATATTGACATTCAAAATATCAGGGTATGATTAAAAAAACAAACAAAAAAAGAAACCCCCCCCCAAAAAAGTCAGCAAAACCCCACCAAATAACAACAAAGGTCATTAAAAAACATAGGAATGTAAGAAGAAAATATTCAGACTGTATGAAAGTAAGGGAAAATATACAGGATGTCTGTGGACAAACCTCCAAAGTTTAATGTTTCAAAACCAATGAATATATTTTAAAGCAATAAACAAGAATACTAAGAGTAATGAAAGACAGCAGTTTTGCTGTTAAACTCGATACCTGAGTGGCTTTTTTGTCATGTTTCTTCTTCTAGTCTTCTTCCATGACTTCTCTGACTCATCATGGCTCTGGCAGGTACCTGAGGAGGGAGGTAGCACACTCAACCACTCACAAGATCAACCAACAGAACGCCGCTGTGCTCATCACCATAACCTAGAAGGAAAAGTGCCTTTATTTCTCCTTATTAGTGGTTGCAGGAAGTTGAATGTTCCTGCTATAAATGGTTTCTATCCCTAGTGGTTTCTCCTTTGAATGGGGTGGGTTCTATACTTCCATTCTTATACCATAACTGTGCAATGTGCAGTAACCCAGAGCCATCCAACATTACCATGGATCTTGTGCACAGGTACAGGAAGGAGATCATTCACTCACTACAACAAGTACCTTCCAGCTGTGACTCTCTGGTATCATGTAGAACTAGATTGTCATTCACAGGCTTGACCTCCATGGGACTAATTATAAATGAGATGACTCATCTTGATCAGCTTCTGTGTAATAAGGATAAAAATAGGGCCACTGGTATTACAGTGATAACAAGCGGATGCAACAACAGCTCTCAGAAATTATTGCATCTGCTAAAATAGCTAAACACCAACATTTTCTAAGAGGAAGCAAAAATGTCATCTTTAAGAAATGGCATGAAAATGTGTTTGTTTTTTAACTCATGAATTACAATAGTTTTTCCAATGGAAATATTAGAAAAAAGGCATTTGACTTCAAAGACAGACCACTCAGCTGTGTAGCCTAAAAGGGGAAATTGCACAATAGGTGGATGTTCATGCACAAGGCTTTTGCCTGTCAGTTCATGTTTTGTACACCTTAAATTATAAACAGGTGTTATCACTAGGTACTTATTTTATAAAGTGTTAACAATAAAAGAGAATTTCCTCCTTTCTCTGTGCATTTTTGAAGTGAACTAGTGGGTGTTTGGGCACAAAAATTTGTTTTCCCTAAAATTACAGAGGAGAAGGAGAAATAGAATTTTCTTTTAAGTTTTAAATGGTTTAACAATACAAGAGCAGCCTTCAGCTGCTAAAACCTAGGGATGTGGAAACAGGCAGAGTTTTGACTTCGTTACCTAACAGGAGAGAATCAGATATATTTTAAAAATGTCTGGAGAGTGAAGAGCTGCTTACCACATGCATATGATGCATTTCAAATTCTGCATGATCAGCTAAGCTCATGCAACCAATTTAGGGTCTCCACTTCTATTTTTTATCATGAGGCATTTCCACAGTAGCCAATTCATTGTGCCTGCAGCCTCTGAATGACTATATGATACGAGATAGATATTTTCAGATAAAAGAATCCTCAGTCTGAGCCACTGGGGCTTGAAGGAAAATTCTTCCATTTGACTGCTAATGTTGTGAAAATGGGAACTAAATGGGTTGTGGATGCCTACATTTCCTAAATGAAATCTGTTTCCAACTAGAAGCTATATGTGGAAAAAATATTTCCTCTAATGTGACTAAAAAAAGAAACAAGGGGAGAAAAACCTATCAATAAGAAATACAAAGTTCACATTTCATAAGGCAGAAGATGGCAGTTTCTAAAAATCAGTTCAGTCAGTTCCCTCCTATTTTTAATAATGCTCATTTTCATCCCTCATAAAAGTAGCTGAGGTATTTTAGATTACCATGTTTTAATTCTTAAACCATGATTTCTTATTTTGTTGAGAAAGCTCTGTTTCACTGGACATTATGAACATTGAAGGCACATCTGTTCTGAACAATGCAGATTACTTCCACAGATAGTGTAAAGATAAAGCACTCACAAGTAGACTCATACTATCCATTCTGTTTCTGTTTGGATGGGATGATTTCTCTCTCTCCCTCCCTCTTTTCTCTCTCCTTTTACTATCCCAATCCTCCCATACAGGCAAAACTTTATGATACAGGCAACTAGTCTGAAAGATTTTGATCTTTCCATGGATGAAGTAAAAGGCAAAAATTCCTTTTGAGTTAGCTGAATCTTTCTTCTTGCTAGCAAATTGAACTCTTATTTGTATATCAACAGCAGTCTAGAAACTCTGTGTTTATTTCAAGTAAAAATACAGAATTTTGAAATAGCCATTTTGAGAGTAGCTATCTGTGTAAGTGAAAAGAGGTTGGTGCAAGTCACTTAGATGTCTCATAGAATTGTCTGCTGTTTCAGGACAGAATACATGGTAAAGACCTAGTCTAAAGACAAACTTTAAATGGGTAGCAACAAAATACAAACTGTCCTATATTTTGTGAAAAATACATTGTGTTCTTGAGATTACATTTTGTCGCTGCCCACCGCTGTCTCCAGCACCTGGTCACCCGGCTAACCCACGTGGTGGGTTGAGCAGCAGGTGTGGCCTGTCTTCGGGGTTTCCGAAACCCCTAAGTCCAAGTAAGGCGGAATGCCTTAGACGAATGGTGACGCGACCGCGGAGGATAAAGGGTCGGGAGAGACCTTTGATTGTTTCCAGGGATGGGATTTATTGGAGAGAGCAACAGCAAGGCAAGGTAACTCAAGTGAAGAAGGCAACCAAAGGCGAAATCTCAGAGTGTGCAGCAACTTAAATAGGGGCCCGCCCCCCAGGGGAGGGTACAAGCAACAACCAATCGGGGAAATCCAGGGGAGGTACTTAAGGCGGGGACACAGTTACAGAAAACCAATAGGGTACAACGTGGGTGGGGCACAACTGGAACAGAGCAATCATCAACCGGGGAAACAATAACTGACATAGAACAAACTAGAACAAGGGGCGTGGCCAGGGGTAACTGACAACAGGGATGGGCAGGGACTTCGCTGATTGGCAGGGAACATTCTAGAAGGATAGGAGGGGCTTAGGGTGGTAAACATGGCTAACGGCGGGAAAAGGGGACCTGGAGTGGACCAACTAGAGGAATAACTGAGGGGGGTAACAGGGAGAGACCATTTTTACAAGAAACATAAAGACAAATACAACTTAAGGAAAACAGTGAAAATAACAAAACCGCAACAACATTTTAATGGCAAAATGAAGCTTGAAACAACATTTTATGGACATACTGTAAATCATTAGAAGAGAAAAGGTCTCAAGGGAGAAAAGGAACACTCAAACAACAATGGCACAAACAGAATTGGCAGTTGTTTTCTGTAGTTGTAGTGAGCATCTGGAACTCATTTATTTATTTATTGTTGAAAACTGCCAAGATCTAAGACTAGAATGTAGGAGGGGTTCGACTTCTACCAGGAAAGAATAGAAAATGTATTAAAGAAACATAATGAAGCAACAGCAATGAGTTCTACATAATTTACAAATGTTTTATTTTTGCTTGTACAACTGTTCATTGCTCTAATGCAGTCTAAATGCAAACATTAAACTCTTAATTATAAGACAATATCACCAATCCTCATCAATAACACTATAAGTCATCATTAGAATATATTATAAGTAAAGTGAATTATTTTCTCTTTGGGGCAAATGCTAAGAATTTTAAATATGGAGGATATCATTGTATAAGATTGTCTTGTACAGTATAGAAAAATATGGCATAAGGTTAAGTAATATTTCAGTACAAAAATTAACTTCTTAGAAGAAAAGTAGACTAAGGGACAGATTATATGAGCAAGAATTATCCTCTTCATAAAGACTGCTTTTCATTATCCTGCCACATAATTTGTATGACCATTTAGAAGATGTAGGCAGCTGTAAACAAAAAACCTCACCAAATAATCTAACATGCAATGTCCTAAAACACATTTCAATTTATGAGCAGAATAAAACTCCCACCACACCTAAAGATCACCTTTGCAAGTTCTCAGCTGTTTTCTTGAGTTGTTATTATTATTGCAGACATAATAAAGAGAGGCAATTATAATCCGGATTATAATCTGCTATGAAATTTTAACCTAATGTTTCTATTTGGTCTCACCTTGATATTGTACTCTAAGAATCAGAAGGAAAAAAAAACTTGGTGGAAGACACTAATTACCCAAGCAAGCCATCAAAAACAAACACCCCAAAAAACTACAATATTCCATGCTGATGATGTATTTTGAGAAAATTTCTGAAAATGTCTTGTTTGCTCCTCTTAGTAACTTTCTACATTTTTCTAGGAAATGTAGAAAATCAACAGACTAGATTGGAAGCTAGGACAAAACCCTCAAAATGTATGGTTGGTTTTGGTTTTGATTTTAGCTAAGCAGGTGCCTATGATCCTGTGACCTTCGAATTGTACTGTGGACATAAATAGAAAACATCAGTGTTGAAATTTCACATGATATTTCTGGGTGATCACAGCTGTGATATTGACAAAGGAAAAGATGAAGACAAATAAAGGCAAGTACATAATTCGTAATATCTTATTTATTCATGTGTGCTTGAGGAGGCTCTCATGAGCTAACTGGAAAAGAGGCACATGCATATGTTATCCGGGGCACCGTTTTTCCTCATTCTTGCATACAGATTTTTGCCAGCAAGTAATTTCACTGATTTCAACAAAAGTGATTTGTAGTTTTAAAATGCATAACTGAATTAGACTCATGCAGGTAAGGAATAAAACTGAATAAAATATGGTGTTTCATATAATGTGTATTTCAGGGGAGAAAATAAAATAAACCCTTCTGCTATAAAAAGGGGTTTTTAAACATGTCTGTTTTGGTTTTCCTAATCTGTGGGGAAAATTTCCTAATTAGGCACAAAAGAGCTAACTTATACTTAACTTGAAATGTGCATGCTAAGAGTTACAAAATCACAGAACGAGCTGTGTTGGAAGGGTGCCACAAAGATCATGAAGTCCAACTCCTGGCCTGCACAGGACACCCCAAAATCACACTGTGTGCCTGAGAGCATTGTCCAAACACCTCTTGAGCTCTGTCAGGCTGCTGCTGTGACCACTTCCCTGGGGAGCCTGTTCAGTGCCCAGCCACTCTCTGGATGAAAAACATTTTCCTGATATCCAACCTAAACCTCCCCTGACAGAGTTTCATGCCATTCTCTTGAGTCCTGTCACTGTCACCACAGAGCAGGGATCAGTGCCTGCCCCTCCTCTTGCCCTCCCAAGGAAGCTGTAACTGCAGTGAGGTCTCCCCTCAGGTTCCCCTTCTCCAGGCTGAAAGACCAAGTGCCCTCAGCCACTCCTCACACGGCTTCCCCTCCCAACCCTTCACCATCCTCATGGCCCTCCTTTGGACACTCTCTAACAGCTCAATGTCTTTTTTGTGTTGTGGCACCCAGATCTGCCCCCAGCACTGGAGGTGAGGCTGCCCCAGCTCAGAGCAGAGCAGGACAATCCCCTCCCTTGCCTGGCTGTGATGCTGTCCCTGATGCTCCCCAGGACACTCTTGGCCCTCCTGGCTGCCAGGGCCATGTTCAACTTGCTGGCTAATGTTCAACATGTCATTGGTCAGATAAAGTTTGGATCAAAATATTTATTGTAAGTTTTTAACCCTCAAAACAAGGGAGTCACAGGAAAAAGAAATTTAAAAATCAGTATTACTACAATAGTAGTGCAAAACAGAATAATCTGCTTTTTACAACCCTGAACATCTGGAATTCATGTATTTACTCCTAGGCCAGTAGGAGATGCACACATTATTGTATCCAGCTGTTGGCTTTTTTTTTTTCCCTTTTGAAACTGACTACTCACACAAAAGAAAAAAACCCAAATGAAATAAAGCAAAGCAAAACAAAACAAAACAAAAGTATTAAGTCCAAATTATACAATTAAAATTGAGCATCTTCTTTGGAAAAGAATAATCTTGGCTAAAGATTTCAAGTGCTTCTGATCTTACTCTCTGCTTCTTTGTTCCTTTCTGTCTTTTTTAATTTCCCTTCATCCTAGCAAGGCTGTTAAAGAGACCCAGCCCAGAATTTATACCCTACACTCTGTCACAGAGGAGCACTGTAAAACTATAATCATCTATGAAGACATACTGGATATCTATGTATGTAGTGTGTAAGCTGCAGCTCTGCAAACTTTCTTTCCATTCCTGAGACTTCCAAGGGTAAGAAGGAATCTTTCACAGCTATTTCAACCATTAGCTGAGAGCTATGTTCTTGTTTCTCCTAAAAATAATTACTGCAATTTTTTCATTGTCCCAAAATAAGTGCTCCTCAGAAACAGGAGGATGAAAATTGCTCATGTAAGCAGAATATACAACTAAAGGAGCATATTAATGTTACACAGAAGAAGAGATATTCACATAATTTCCAGAAACTGAAAATGCTGATCAGTTTTAGTAACAGCCTCAAGCAAATCAGCTTTTAAGGGAAATAAAAAAGTATACTATTAGTTTTGCTATAATTAAATGCTATTTCTAATGATATCTGTGGTAGTTGGAGGCATACATTTACCAGTGTAAGTATTATTTGAAAATAGTAAGGAATATATAAAGCGTAAAGTATGTTTTGCAAAATTATTATAGAAAATGATGTTGTTTCTTTTATTGGCTTAGAGTCTTCTGAAAAGTATTTTGGGTAGAATGTATGGTGTTAGTCTTCATTCACTTTCTCTACTGTGGTTCTAAAGAGTAGAATTATCTCTGATTAATAGTTGGATAAAAGCTAGCTGTGACAGGGTATGCAATTCCCAGTGCTGCAAATGCAAGTGACTGAAGTTTACACCAAGCCTGTGTGAAGGGAACACTGCAATTGCTGCAGTGGAGGATGTCGAAGGAGATACGATCACTCTGAGTAGTTTTTATACTGTTTTTATATACCTGTTGGCTCCAGAGAGCTATTAACAATGCGTACTAAACTCTGCACAGCCTAGTGGAAGCTGCTGAGACTACTGGGACTGAGTCAGATTTCTGTGCTAAGAACATCCATTATTTTTAACAGTTGAATGTGATCTTATGTCAGGGACCTACCTGTGGTGGGTTGATGCTGGTTGGATGCCAGACAACCACCCAAGCTGCTGTATCACTGTCTTCTGCAACTGGATAGCAGAGAGAAAATATAGCAAAAGGTTCATTAGTTGAGATAAGCACCTGGGGAGATATAAATACCCTCATGGGCAAAACAGACTTGAATTAGACATATTAATTTGTTTTATTTAAAAAAAAAAAGAACAAAGAACAATAAGAAGTAAAATTAAATCTTAAAAACATTTTCCTCACTTCCTCTCACCATCCCAGCTCTACTTCCTCCCCTCTAGTTGTGCAGGGAGACAGAGAATGGGTATTATGATCAGTTTGTTGTTCCTACTGCTGTTCAGGGAGGAGAGCCCTTCCCCTGCTCCACCGTGNACACCCCTGTAGCCCCCAATACCAAAACCTGACCACACAAATCCAATACAGAGATTAACATTGGCTGAATATGGGACAGACACTGACATATTTAATGAAAAAAAAATTAAGGAAAAAAAAAAANTCCTTCCAGTGGGAGGCAGTTCTCCATGAGCTTCACCAACATGAGTCCATCCCATGGACAACAGCTCTCCACAAACTGTGTCGTGTCCCTTTTCCACAGGGTGCAGTCCTTCAGGAACCAGGCTGCTCTAGTGTGGGTTCCCCACAGGGAAGCCTGCCCCAGTGTGAGTTTCTCTCCACAGGCATGCAGGTCCTACCTGGACCCTGCTCCAGCACAGGATTCTCATGGGTCCACAGTTTCTTTCAAACATCCGTCTTCTCATCAGAGAACCTGGGACTCCTCCCTGTGCTGCAGGTGGATCTCTGCATCCCTGTTATCCCCACGGCTGCAGCTGCCTCTCCATGGGCTGCACCACGGGCTGCAGGGGAATCTCTGCTCCAGCACCTGGAGCATCCCCTGCCCCTCCTCCACTGACCCTAGTGTCTGCAGACTCGTTCCACTCACATGTTCTCACCCTGATCTTCTCTGCCTGCAATTGCCTCTTTACAATAACCTCTTTCTTTCTTCTTAAGTATGCTACCACAGAGGCTTTATTTCCATTCCTGATTGGCCCAGCCTTGGCCAGGAGTGGACCTGCCCCAGAACTGGCTGGCATTGACTCTCTCAGACACAGGGGAAGCTTCTGGCAGCTTCTCACTGAAAACACCCCTGTAGCCCCCAATACCAAAACCTGACCACACAAATCCAATACAGAGATTAACATTGGCTGAATATGGGACAGACACTGACATATTTAATGAAAAAAAAATTAAGGAAAAAAAAAAANCACTGACATATTTAATGAAAAAAAAATTAAGGAAAAAAAAAAAGCTTGTTTCTTCCTGTGTGGTTACCCAAATCACAACCATGTTATCTGCTTCTTGATTCCCTAATTAAAAACTCCATGTCAATAATTTCAAAAGTCAGTCCTGCAGTGTATATGATCTTTAACATATAATGAAAACAGAGACTACTACAGGTATCCATTCTCCTGCACCAAGCACGGCAACAAAGGAGACAAGAAGGAAATTATTTTTTTCAGAGACCTGGATGACCTTATTTGATCAACATATCAAACATATCAAAAATACCAAACCTATCAGCTTCATAGGAAAATTTAATATCTGACTAAAATGAAGGTCAGTAACTGGTCAGGTATTTCTGTATATCCTTCAGCTGAAGAAAGAACTGAAATAACCCATTTTAAATAAACACCAAAGTATTAAATTAATAATTTTCTGTAACAAAGTCAAAAAGCCACCAGCTGTATCTTATATTCACTTGATGGCATCTTGTTGAACATGTGATACTTCAGCAGCCTAGGCTAGATGACTGAGATGCATGAATGCAACACAGAGTTGCAATACTGTCTTTGATCTATCATGAACTATTAATATAGAGACAAAAGATTTTTCTGATGAGCAACCAAATCTAGCCAAATAACTTAAACCAAGGCCTTCAGCAGCAGAAGATAAAGGGGTCAATTTTGTTAAGAACCTATGACTAACATTATAAAATCATTTGGAATCTTGCGATCTATAGTGAACACTGTAAAATCTGTAAAGTTATCCTTTTACAAATTAAAAAAAAAAAAAAGCATAAAACACTCCCACAGCAATTAAAACCAAATGGAGATTAGTTCAATAATAACATTTCTAAAGAAAATAACTTCTGAGTTATACTATTTTCTTAACAGAACAACCTCTGAGATATCCATGTCCATGCTTGATAAAGCTAGCTAGGTCAGTGTCCTTACCAGTCCTTATCCTGTTGCCTTTAGCAAAGAAATGAGCAAACAAATAAACAAAATTAGAACTTAGTATCATTCTGTCCTCCAGTTATGCTACTCTCAGATAAAGCAAGGAGCTTGATCTGGATACATTTTTTATAACATGGAAATTGCTTTAACTTAATGAGATTGAAACCCTCAAGTGTCTTTCTAGAGAATTGTGAGGTGTTGTATGTTAAACACTTTACCTTGAGGCTGAAACAATCACTGATTATTGGCTTTAGTAACCTCATTTGAAATGGGGTAAGGAGTCATTATGAGCAGTGGAAAAACACTGAAGTGATAGTTATGCCTCCACCAGGTAAAGTTTAGACAGAAATATATGGTGGGAAGCTATTAAAAAATTTTGTCACCTTAGTGATATATAAGATACAGCTGTTTGTACAAGAGCCTGACAAAATGCACTACCAGATACAGCGTGTCTTTTGGCTGATTAGCAGGAAGAGTTTGGAAAGAGGGAAGCAGAAAACTTCAAACTAAACAAAACATCTACGTCATGGCAGTAGTATCTAGTTTGCTATAAGGGTGTGAAAATTGCCATACTATTGATATATATAAAGCTTTTAAATGGGTTTCATCTGCACCATCTGTGTGCCATATTGTGCAGGATATAGCAAATTCTCCTTGTAACAATGAAATTTTGAAACATACTGCTCTTTTGGGAAGTAAAGAAACAGTCATCACAGAACAGCTGTGCTAGGCCAACCACAGCTAGAATGGAAGACACCAAAATGCCACTGCAGATGCTAAGTGGTGAGCCATAGGAATGGATGAGGTAGATAGGCAGGGATACACAGGAACACAAGCTTGAGCAATATGAATGTCTAGACAGTGATTAATGCTTACTGTCAACACAGAGGCAGCACCTATACTCAGTAGTCTGAGTGTGAGTCTTGTATTGAGAAGATCAATTCACTCAATGCAAGAAAAATGCAATTTCCTAAATAGCAATGAGATTAGTAGGAAGATGGTCCAGTCTAGGTAGAAGAGATATTCCCATCAAGCTTTGTATCAAAACCACTATATTTTCATTCTTTTTCTGTGGCACAATACTACTTCTCAAAACTAAGAAAATGTTAGTTTACAGTATTTTAATATCTTATTTCATGTGGTATCAAAAATATGCATCTTAAATGTAAGTAATTATTCCTATTCTTATCAAGTTCTATGAGAATTAAAATCTCTAAACATATGGTTTGTTTTGGGTCCCTAGAGAGCTACAGTCTTATTTTCCATATGGTACAAGTACTCCAAAGCTAGCCACAAGCCTTTTAAAAATAAATGATTGAACAAGCCTTGCAGACTCTAAGAGAGTAAGAGCAATTATCAAACACAAGTCGTTTTTCATTTTGCTCTTAAAAGACATATGATGTTTTAATAAAGTCTTTACAAATTACAGGAAGTATACTGTCTCAAAAGCAAGGTATCATTAAACACAGCCCTTTATGAACTTTATGTTTTGCTTGAGCTCATTAGAAAGCAGGTTGTCATAGCAGCTGAAGTCTTTGATCAGGTTTTTCCTTTAACAAATTGTGAGCTCCACGTTCTTTTTCCTTGCTACACTCTCCTACTAAAAGCCAGAACACTACACATTTATAAATCAGTTATGTTTAAATTTATACAGAATACTATTGATGTTAAAGGAGAGGCTGAAACTTAACATGAGCTGCTTAAGTGAACAAAAAGTATCCTGACATCATGGAGAAGAAAATGGTCTCTGATGTGAAAACAGCCTAGAATCATAAAGTATCAAGAAATATTGTATGTTCTTTGAAGAGAAGGCCATGGCATCTTAGAAGATACTATGTTCCTGGCTGATCAAGTCCATTGTAAGGAAAAAGACCTGGGTAAAGAGAGCGTCCTCTTCTACGGCTTGCAAAACAAGTTCACATACGCCTCAAATCCACAAGGTTCTGGTAAGTGGGACACATTTCTTCACCTAGAACTCAATCCCAGATCAAGTCCACAAATCTGAATGTTTACAAATGTAAATAAATGTTTACAAATGTATGTTCCCAATAAAGGCTTGAATTCTAATTTCACACCTGGAATTTATTCTTAAGAAAACTCAGTGAATCATATTTTTGTGCATAAATTGAAATTTCCTGAACACCAAGTCTGGGGACTTGGGACCCTTTTAACAGAGGCAAACATATTCCACAAACCATGATGCAAAGAAAAATTATTCACTTTTGTATGACTATATTGAAATATATTGAACCAAAGATAAAGACTTGCTCTTTCATAGCACCCATAATAATCTTATAACAGCTAGACACTCCAGAGTATTAAAGGATCAAGTCCTTCAAAAATAGTTCACATCCTTCAAAATAGTTCATGATTTTCACTTTGCAACTTACTATTGTAGAAAGAATACCAAGTAAAGGAAAGTGCTGTTATCAATTCTCCAAACAAGCTGAATTAGTTTCCATGGCAGAAATGTATCTACTGGTGATTGCTACAGCACTGATGAGGGTACTACTGTATAAGGCAGGGCATACTGGTTTCAAAAGTCTTTTATAAGCCCCTTGGTAATGGAATATAACATCCATATAACTGCTACTGAAGCATGAGTTAATGATTCAAATGCAAAAGTTTTAGCATAAATCTGGAAATTACTGCAGAGGTCTTAAATTCTGTTGTTTATCCAAATTTTCGGAAGCAGCCAGATGTCTTGTCTTACACAAATTTTGATCTCTTCTCTCTTGGAGGAATAGTACCTAAATAACCTCAGGAATACTAGCTAAATATCCAGTCCATTCAAAAAAAACTATTTGTTTGCTGCATTTTCTTTTAGAAGAGCAGTCTTCAAAGAGGGGAACTGCATTGAAGCAAAACTGGAAAGATGGTTTACTTGTATTCAGACACTAAGGGAGCCCCAGCTTTTCTTACTTATGCCTCCTTGGGAGAGTCTTCCCTTTGCTTGTTTGCTACAGTTTTTATTTATTACTACAAGAGATTTTGCTGAGATAGCATGTTTTAAACCTCATAGCATTTCCACAGGTATTACCTCAGAGGAAGACATAAAGGGAAGATGACAGACCATCTGTTGGTCCACATTTCTTCTAAGCTAGTACTACTGTTATTGAACAATGTTTTGCCAGACAGCCAAAACATGAACAGCATTTTGCATTCCATCACTGCAGCTTCTTTTACAAGGTACATACATTATAAGAGGAGGCTTATATATTATCAGCTTTTTGTCTTCCTCTCAAGTGGTGTGACTTTTTCTCACCAGCAACTACAGGTGAAGAAGTGCTATCAATTTCATCCCAAACAAGTCCAATTTCCAGAGCTGAAAACTGTGGTAATTTGGGGCATAAGTGAGAAAATTTAGAAACTCACTACTCTGTAATGTGGTAAAGCAAAATATTATCACCAAAAAACTATTATTTGCTGTCTTCTAGGGTTACTAACACTCCTCACATATAAAGCATCTACACCACAAAGAACTTTCAGTAGCTGTTCTCTGAAAAACAGAGTTATCAGTGGCTGGTTTCTGCAGCTGATTTTCCTGCCAGAATCCTGGATCCTGCCATCATTCAACTACCCTGCTCTTCGGCTCTGTCACACTAGGCTTTGGAGGATTTAAAGCTCCATCCAATATCCTTCCTTACCAGCTGGACAAGTGGCATCACACTGTGGCTGGCTTTGAAATAAGTGTGTGATGGCAAGTTTTTGTTAACAAGCTAGCCAGCAAGCCAAATGGAAGCAATAGCTGCCGAGCTCAGGCTGCAGCTTGCCTCTCTCCATGGCAGCCATTCAGATACATTTTCTCTACTTATTCAACAGTTTTATATTATCTCTCTGTTTTATTTGATTATTTATTTGAAATTAAGGAATATGCTTGCAAATTAGTTACAGGATCCAAGGAATAAACAAGTGGGCAAGTAATGCAAGTATTTCTATGTTTTACTACCTCAGGAAATCAGATTAATTTTCTTTTACCTTGGCTACCATTTTTCCAGCATGAACTATTTCATCAAGTACTTCTCACACCTGCTCAGTATTACTGTATCACTGTATTTCAAAGACTGCCGGGGAGAAATATCTTGAGCACAGGAGCCTGAAGGGCTTAAAGCCTTTATGACACTCCTAGTTCACAGGTCCCATTCAGCTATTACAAACTCAGAACATATAACTCAGTACATCTGTCTGATTGTTCTATTTGCCTGAAATGGTTATAGACCCATAATCATATTTAGAAAAAAATATTGGCTTCCTAAGTGATGATTTTGAGTATGATGTTGTCATTTCAGATGACAAATGTAAAACTTTTCTCCATCAGAGCAGTGCTGAACACTTCCATGATAAGAAACAACAAAAAATGGTGTGCAGGTTGTTGTGCACTAAGAACTATCTGGCTGAAGATCCTATCTGCTCCTTCACAGTAACTCTGTTGACATTTGTAACTTTTCTTCCATCCAAATCCCATTGCATTTTAAAACACGAGTGGAGATTTGAGAACAAACATAGCCTGCAGCTCGCTCCAGGGCCCCACTGTTTTCAGACCCCATTCATTATACAGCTGTTAGCCAAGCATCAAATCTTCTCTTCAGATCTAAAATTTATTAGAATAATCCTAAGATATTTGTTGCAAACATCATTTTAGGTGATTTTTTTCGCAAAAGACACGCTCTGCTTTGCACAGATTGTCTTGACTTTTGCCTGGCCTTCTAAATGGTGAATGCTGCCAACCCACCTCACCTGCCTGCTCCTAAACATGAACTTTTTCACACCATGCCCAAGAAAATCAGGTTACACAGTGAAAAAAATGCAGCTGAAGGTAGCTGTAGCATCAGACTGTATCTACTAAATAGATGCTTATATCTTTCTCTTTTGACAGGGATATATTTATTTCAAAAATTATAAAAAAATTTGAATGAATTTAACCTGGATAAAGCGTACATGAGAAAACAAATAAAGACTGAAAATGTTCTTTCAAAATGCCATGAAATCTCCCATTATTTTCAAGAGGACTGTTTGCACACAGATGATGTAGAAGTAAAAAATGGAGCAACTAATCATTATTCTTTATGATTATGCATTGCTGTACAGAAATCAGTACTACTATTGCAGCAATATCTTGAACCTCTCATTTCGCATGGACATTTGCTCAGAATAATGGAAAGAAAAAAAAGAAAACCCTGACTTTACTTGTGAGCAGCATATGTGAAAGTTTCATTCTTGTTTTATTTAGAAACAGATGTATAGAAAAGAGAACTTACACAGTATGTGTTTATGGATTAGGTAGACTAAATTTGGAACAAAATATAAAACAGGAGAGTTTGAAATAATGTCAATTGCAGCAACAAGTAGAATTTACATTATAATATCATATTATTATTCTTTAATAAGAAAAAACATTAAAAATGTTTTTTTTTCTGTTAGAATATTCTGTTTATCTATTCAAATCCTCTTTCTCAGACAACTGGGTATTCCCTCAGTTGTGCCATGCCAAAAGAGCTTGTTTTATGCAGCATTGCTGTCAAGCATGGGTTAACCACAATCCTGCCTTATACAGATAGCAGTAATTGTAAGCTAAAGCTCAGATCTTTTTAAACTGAATGTAGTGGAAGTTTCAGGTTTAAAGACATTAATTGATGTATTACCCAGAAATCTAATATTTATAAGAATTTTTGAGCTCTGTAAAATTCTTCAAGCTTCTCGAAATCTGTTTTCTGGAGCAACATCTAGCTTTGAAATTAGCTCTGAATTTAGCTCTGCTTTTAGCAATAGATTGCACTAGAGACTTTGGGAGGTTCTTCCAGTCTAAACTATTGCATAATTGTGTGATTGAATGGTAGAAAGCTACTTGGTGTGGATGGTGGTGGGCTGGAACTTAGGAAGGAGATATTGTAGAAACAGAAGGTCAGTTTGGCTAGATGATTACATTTAAATACTTTTAGTGCCTGCAGGTGTACTCAATATATTAGAAAACAAACAAACTTGAAAAATGTGTGAGTTTAAGGGAATGCAACATGCTGTATGCAAAAAGGAACATAATGTCCAATTTATTGTCTCTTGTCTGGAAAAGACCAAAATAATTTCTTGATTATCTAAAGCAAAGACATAATAAATAAGGAACACAAAATGAAGGGTATGCCATCAAGGAACTTCCTATGTTTTGGAAAAAAAGAGAGAAAGGAATCAGGTAAAGTTATTATTTCTTCAAGCCATTCTTCGGCTTTAGGAGAGGCTTTATAATTGTCAAGATTTTGAACATTGGGGACTATAAAAATCAAGGGCCCTAAAATTCTGTATCAGTCTACATATTATTTAATAAAGGAAACACTAGAAAGCAGTGAAAAGAGCAGAAACAAAACAAAGTGGTCACGTGACTTGCTTTTATCCTTTTCCTTCATCTTTTTCATCAGGAAAACCTTTCCCTTCTTTGCTCAGACTTCTCCTGCAAAATGTGCTTCCCATATGTCTCTTAAATATATGGCATCTAGTATACATACATGTCTAGTATATGAAGACTAGAAGGGGTCATAAGGATTAAAGGAAACTGAAATTAAAACAACATGCAGTAACTTTTCCATTTACAGATTTCAAAATGGTAGTTTGGAAAAAACTAATTCCTTTTTTCTGTCAATGAACACCATACTTTATCTTTGATCTTTAGTTTGATTGTAGCGCAGTAGATTAAATCAGCATATGGCCTGCAAGGAAATGCAAATTTAAATGAAATTTCTCTTGTCTTTGACATAAACTTAATTTGGGGCATAATTTTTAAAGGTTTCTCAAGGCAACACAACAGAAATATCTGTAAAAATTTCTCTAGATTTTAGGCTAGCCAGTTAAGGAGAAATCCCTGAAATGTTAGATTATGGATATGTGTTGAAATATATCAAGATTCATCATAAATCAAATTAAAACTATTATTGATACCTTATGATCAGAACTCAAAAATATCTACATGGCTAACACAGAAACTGATAACTATGTGAATTGGGCTTTTATGGCAAGGTTTTGGTAGTGGGGACGACTGCAGGGGTGGCATGTGTGAGAAGCTGCTGGAAGTTTCATCCATGTCTGACAGAGCCAAAGCCAGCTGGCTCCTAGATGGGCTCACCATTGGCCAAGGCTGAGCTCTTCAGCAATGGTGACAGGCCAACAGAGTTAGTCAGGGGAAGAAAACCTGATCAACAGCAACAGCCAGAGAAAAGAGGAGTGAGAATATATGGGAGACACAGCCATGACATCCAAGTCAGAGGAGAAGGAGGGCAGGAGGTGCTCAGGTACCAGAGCAGAGATTCCCCTGCAGCCCCTGGTGCAGACCATGGTGAGACAGCTGTGCCCCTGCAACCATAGAGGCCACAAGAATGCAGAGATCCACCTGGAGCCCATGGACAACCCCACACCAGAGAAGGTGGATGCCCAAAGGAGGCTGTGAACCCCTTGGAAAGCCCACAGTGGACCAGGCTCCTGGCAGTACTTGTGACCCCTCTGGGCAGAGAAGGTGGAGTGAAGGAAACCCGGAGAGAAAGTTAAGAAGGTCCAGAAAGAAGGGATGGGTGGGGCAAATGCCTGCATGTTTTAATATTTATTTTTATTCATCATTACACCACTCTGATTTGATTGGGCATAAATTGAACTAATTTTCCCTGAGTTCAGTTTATTGTGCCTGTGATCATAATTGATGAGCAATCTCTCCTTGTCCTTATCTCATCCCATGAGCCCTTTGTTATATTTTCTCTTCCCTGTGCTGCTGAGGAGGGTGAAATGATAGAGCGGCTTTGGTAGAAGCCCACAACTCTATGTTCAAGAAACAGTAAGTTTCCACAGAATATTGCAATTTCTGGTGGCATACCTCCTCCTCAGGCTTGTTTTTTTCATTTTCAATCTATTATTCAGTAGGCTTCTGATCCCTTAGTTAAGACAAACTCTAGAGAAACTACCTACATCTTTAAACTGACAACAGGGATATCCCATACCATACAACACCATGCTCAGCAACAAAAGCTGGAGTGCAGAAGGAGGGTGGGGAGGACATTCGAAATGATGGCATTAGATTTTTCAAGTCATCCTTACACATAATTGAGCCTGGCTGTCCTGGAGATGGCTGAATACCTGCCCGACCATGGGAAGTGGTGAATGAATTTTGTGTTTTGTTTTGCTTGCATGTGCAGCTTTTGCTCTGCCTGTTAAACTGTTATTGTCTCAACCCACGAGTTCTCTCCCCTTTGCCCTCCCAAGTCTCTTCTGTGCCCTGCTGGGAGGTGTGAGTGAGCAGCTCCCTGAGGCTCAGCTGCCAGCTGGGGTGAAACCAACACAGATATTTGCAGTATCTGGAAACATTAAGAAAGCTAAAATTATAACCACAAGATGACAGCAAAAAGTATTAATGCTGCACAGAATGGCATAATTAGGGAAGTGTACTACATAATTATTACTGTATAATTGGTGTTCCTTGCCAATTTATAAGTGTAAGAGTATTTGATATTAAGTTGTCATGAGTCAGTTAGCAGTCATTAAAATAAAGCTACACAACCAATTTTTCCAGTTTGCTTTCAATTATCCTAGCAGATCCTTTTATCATCATGCTACACAGCAGCTTTAAAGAAGTCATTAGGCCTTCATTTACTTCAATGCTGGTCATAATCTTCAATATTCTAATGTATTTGGGTAATTTCAAGGTACAAGAGAGATATCTGCTTCCAAGAGGACTTTTCATCATTAAAACCTTCAAGAACATCTTTGCTTTTCAAGCAGAAAAGGTAGGAGCAATTATATCACTTTATATTCACTTTATAGTACTTGTAATGTGTGCATTGTATGTGTAGCTGATAATGATGACTGAGTTTGAGAACTATAAAGGAACTTGGCAATAACATATTTTGTGTTTTGACTATATAATAACATAGTTAAAACACAGAAATCATAGTTTTGCATTTACTCCAAGGCAATTAGAAATAATTTCCCATTTAATTCTTAATATCTTGCCTTCTTAGTTAAATAAAAATCTTATTATGCATTTAAAGTGAATAGTTATATAAGCAAAAATGCTTTTGTGGCAATAATCATCAATTTCATATTGCTGAATTGGTTCAGAACTGTTCTACATTAGCATTTGATTACCATATCATTAACATGAAACTCGATAAACTATACCATTTTTGTTTGTTTTACATTATAGAGGCCTAAAATCCCTGATCTTAGGGTGACATGGTGCTGTTAAAGGAGTATACAGAAGGAAATGTGGCTGAAAGTGTGTCATACTTAAAGAAATACTTCAGTCTGTCACAATATCCAAAATCATAAAAATATTTTGTAAGTTAATAAACTTTACAGTATCTGTAAGAAAAGGAGGAGACTGTCAAAGCCATTTCATTGTGTTATCTTCAAACACTGTTTTTTCCTGTTAAACTTGTTACTCTAAAACTCCCTGAGTGAATCTTCAGGAAAACACCATCCAGTTGGTCTGGCTAATTTTGCAGAAAATTAGGGTTTTTAGAGATAGACTTAGGATCAGTTTTTCAAGTATGTAATACAGATTGATCTTAATATGTATATTTTCAGTTGTACACTGCAGAAAAACTAACTTTATTTTTTTAAGTCAAACTACCTAGCTAAACATAGCACACTGTAGGTTTCTTTTTAAAAGAATTATTTTTCTATAGCTGTCTTTGTGCTTCATAACTAAGAAGAAGTGCAGGAAATGCAGTTCCTTGTTAAAATAAAGAGTCTCTTG
Organism: Toxostoma redivivum; assembly: GCA_013397375.1. NCBI lineage: Eukaryota > Metazoa > Chordata > Aves > Passeriformes > Mimidae > Toxostoma > Toxostoma redivivum. The sequence goes on from VXBI01004476.1 coordinate 195,780, forward strand.
CTTTCAACCCAAAGGCAGAAATGTAATGTTTCATCAGATAAAAAGTCAGTTCCCAGCTGTGGAATCTTTCTTCTTTATTGTAAAAGTCTGGGAAGCATTAAAAATCAGATATTAAACTCAAAGGTCTTGACAATGTCAGTTTACTCTTCTTGCTAAAAATAACCTGAATTAGGCCTATCACGTTCACAAGGAGTATCCTCTTTGATGTCCCTTATATATATAAAATTATTTCAATGAAATCTATACAAAATAACAAACTTTGATAAACCTCTACAACTCTACTGAAACACTCAAGGTATATAAAAATTACATCACTGTAAGGGAAAAGAAACTTGTATTTGTTGTACAAGCTTTATCAGCTCACCTGTTACAAATTCCACCTTCATTATATTTTATTTTTCTGCTGGTATTTACTGGATTATTTTCATGTCGACCTATGCCATTTGCTGTTGTTTCTTGCAGAAAAAGTACACTGTCTTTCTCTATAAAGAGACTTCTGTTTTCCATCCACAGAGAAGAGGACAGTGGTTTAGGCAAACACAGACATTAGTATGTCTATATTAAATCAAAGATATTCATGATCAAACACAACTGCTATCCTAAAGTTAATTTTGAATAAATTTGGTAGGTATCCTGCTTTGCAAAAATATTACAAAAAATTATTCTAAAAGGCAAAATATTCTTGCTGAACTCTCATTTACAAGAATAAATTCAGCTCCTATTTCTTAGGTTTTTGATCTCTTAGTCCAACATATCTGCTGCCACAGTACAACAGTTTGAAATCCGTCACACAGCAAACCCAAAACATAAATTGTGCTCATCTCCAGTGCTGAGAAGGTGGAATATAAGGAATGCTATTTAATCCCTTTCACAATGATCTTAATATGTATCTGCTACACCTACATAAATGAGACCATTTTAGGAACTGGCTAAATTGGCGTGTTGTGGAATCTGTCTTTTCCTTCCATTCCTACTATTTAATAATAAACATGCCAGTGAGATTTTGCATTAGAATATTCTTCAATGGTCTTGCACTTTATTTAACTTTATGAGATAAAAAAACCACTTATTTCAATTTTTTTCTCTCCATTCAAGTATGTTTGGACCTTGTTCCAACGTGTCTTATCATCTTTTCAACAGCATGAGTATTTTTATATCAATTTATATTTCCACGTAAAGTGCTATAAAGGCTTAAAGAAATACTTTGCAGGTTATTGCATTGTAGGCTTTGAAAAATATTTAATAGATCACTAGCAGAAGTGTTTCAAGATCCACGTTTTAAAGTCTCAGAGCTCATGCTGAGGATTTCTTTCTGTATCTTAATCTATGCCAACCAAATATATTTTTCTATTAAAATTGTTTGCTTTTAATTCATGGAAGTTGATAAGAAGTCAATACATGCCATTAACTGTGGTATGCAAACTGAATGAGTTTGTGAGTCTTCCAGTTAGACACATTTCTGTATCTAAATAACCATGTTTGTGTAAAGGATAACGGCATTTTACAAATTTATTAGATCTTTATAAATGTTTTCAAAAAGAATAAATTAAAGAGATTAATACAATTTATTTCCCATTGTGTGGTGAGTAGAATTTGGCTGGCAGGCAGGTATCCATCAAGCAGTTACAGCATTTCTTCTGTATCTACAGAAAAAGGGAAAAAATAACATGAAAATGTTTTTAAGTCAAGATAAGAATAGAGAGAATATCATGTTGGGCAAAGCAGACTCAGCGTGGGGAAAATTAATTCAATTTGGTGTCGGTAATCACAGAACAGTATCAATAACTCACAGAAACTGAGTAATGAAAACAGAACCAAAACCACCTTCCCTCCACTCCTTCTTCTCAGACTTAATTTCTACTTTTTGTATCTCAAAGGCAGTGCAAGCTCACAGAGAACAAAGATTCCATAGGGATCATGATCCTTCATCTCTGCCACTCCTATTTCCTCATACTTTCCCACTGCTCTGGGATGGGAGCTCTACAGTGGGAGACAGTTCTTCACAAACCTCTCCAGTAGGAGTCCTTCCCGTAGGCTGCAGCTCCTCAAAGGCTACTCCATAATAGGTCCTGTCCATGGATACAGTCTTCAGGAATGATCTGGGCCCTCTCCATGGGCCACAGCTCCTGCCAGGAGACAGCTTCTGAATGAGCTTTCCATGGGCACTGGTTTTTTGCTGGATATTTGCTGTCACACTGTCTTCATTGCCTGTGGAGTGAGTGACAGCCTGCTTCACCATGATCTTCCCCTTAGGCTGCAGGAGGATGTCTGCTCCTGGAGCACTGCCTGCCCCTCCTTCCTCCCTGATTTTGGCATCTGCACGGCTGCTTCTCTCCCAAGTTCTCATTCCTCTCTCCCAGCTGCTCTTGTGAAGCATTTTTTACCCTTTCTTAAACATGCTATCCCAGAGGTGCTGCCAGCATCATTGATGGTCTCAGCTGCAGCCAGTGGCAGCACTCTCTTCGAGACAACTGGAATTGATTCTATCTGACATGGGGACAGCTGCTGGTGTCACCTCACAGAAGCCACCACCGTGGCCCCTCTGCTATCAAAACCTTGCCACATAAATCCAGTAAATCTTTCAAAAGACCTCTGACAAGGTCCTTGACAGGCTGCTGAAGAAATATGTAGGCATTAGATTAGTTGCAAAGGACTAATATGGATCAGGAGCCAACTTGGAGTCAGGAAACAAATATTAAATTACCTATTTTAATGAAAAAATAATTTGCTGCAAAATACAAAAGATCAATAGCCAAGTGTGTAGGGATTCTGTGTTATATCCACTCTTCATTATCTTTTTAATGTTCCAGGAAAGGAATTAGGTAAAAAATTGCAGATGGCTCAAAGTTATTTTGTTGGTCAAGATTAGAGAGCAATGCAAGGAACTTCAGTGAATTATGTTCAAAGTTAGACACATTTGTAATACGTCATCAAATAAATAACTAAGTTGATTAAAAAACCTGCAAACAATGATCACTGAAGAGGAAAATATCTCTTGTGTGGTCCTAAATTACCTGTACCATTGGATGAAATAGCTTCAAGAGCCACAGCTCAGCTGTGATGACCTCAGTTTCATAATCAGTTACAGTCCAAACCAAATCACAATAAATAAAGGCAGCATATAGAATTGTATATAGTGTATGAAAATCTTCTATCTATTAATAATTAATAAAATATTACATAATAATTGTACAGCTCAAGAAGGTTAATAATAGTTTCAAGTGAATCAAAGAAGGAAGAAAATGACAAATGTTTTGAGAGATTTCAAACAAAAACATAGTGAAAAACTGATGCTGGTGATATCTATGAATAGCAACAGCTTTTCAGAAGGTAAATGGAAAGATTCAGTTCTAACTCAAAATGGATCTCAATTCAAAATTTATTTTCAAAAATCCTTACAAATTTTATCATGCAGAATAACCTGAGAATCTAACTGTCTAAGCATGTCATGAGGATGAAGAATATTGCACTCTTCAAAAGAAAGGGATTTTTAACAGAAAACAGATGTAATCAAAACTAAAACAGTTAAAAATATCAAATGCTGTGGAAATAGAACCTCTTACATCAAGGTTTAAACTTCAACCCAGTTAAAGGCAATTACAAAAATACCTAAGGTTATCCTTTTAATTTTAGTGAGGCTATTACATTCTTAGTCACCAAGGGTCCCGCTCTTTGATGGAAGAATACATCATTAAAAAAATTTATATGTTCTCCAGAATGCCAAACACATTTTGCCATCAATACAGCCCTAGCTAGGACTGAAGAAATTTTATTTGTCTAAATCAAAGCAATGAAGCACACTTCATTGCCTCCCATGTCAAGAAATCAAAATTTTCCAAAGTAGACTATGAAATGAGCTCAGGCTTCTAAGCTAAGTCTTTTAAGTTAAATACATACCTGGGGAAAAAAAAGTTGAATTTTTAAAAGATACTCCTGGGTGGATTCACAGAACAACTGAATTGGTCTAAGTTTAATGAAACTCTTCTAGAAAACTGCCTTTTTATGTGTTTGTAAATGTCAATCCAATCACTCTTAGTGATGTTAGTGACAGGACTTCTGTTGGGCATTACATTACATACATACCTGTAGCAAAGGGATTTTATCATAATTTTCATTAGAACATATATACAATGGGTACTTTACAGATTTCAGATTTTTTTAAATTGCTATTAGTTTATGATAATTTCGTTTTGAAAATTAATGATAATAAAATTGCAAATACATACTCGGCTGAAATTTTCTCATAATGAATATAGTTCTTCAAAGGTGCTAGTGTTTTTTCAGATGGAAATATTTGCCTATTGTTTCACACTTTAAGGCAGGAGTCCTAGAAGTCTCCATTTTCATAATAATGGCACATTACACACTATACTGTCAGTAAGTCAGTCTCACTTAATGGATAGAATAGACAGTTTTGCAAGTTGAAAATTAAATAACCATCTCATAAGCCTGGTTGGGTTCATACGGTTCATATCACTTTTTTCACAGAACAATTAAAATTGTGACATAACCACTGAGAACGGGCCTTAAGCGCTTAACACAGGAGTGAAACAGGGAGCCTTGAGGAGAGAATAATCTCTTTAATCATTTCTGGCTGGAGGAAACAGTGGAGGACAAAAAGAACATAATTTGTAGCAAAACTGATTCATTCTTCTTCAAATGGAAGGAAGAACATACTATCAGAAAAAGGAGATGGATGAACTACTCTGGGCAATTAAAAAAGTGCTATATATGAGGGATTAGTTTAGAATAAGAGTTGGTCTGATTCTTACCACCCATTCCCACTTTATATTTGCCCAGGAAAATAGTATTTCTTATTTGAACAGAATAAATCAGAACAATAAATCTTTTGCTATCCTTTATACATTTCATTGTTTACAATGACCTTTAGTCATGGCAGTAGCTTACCAGAAGCGGTGTCATTTAAAGCTGCAGTTTGTAGACAATAAAGTTTTGGGTTCAAAATTTGAGGTGGTATATCCTTGATCATCTGTGGATACAAAAAAAAAATAAAATTTATCTCAACACTACCAGTGGTCTGTCTCAAAGGTTATAGTAGAGCATGCTGCAAACATTTAGCACCATTGAGACCTTATAAGCCTGGTAGGTTTACAAGACATAAGAAGATAATCACTGCAGGTCCAGGAAGCACCATTTACAGAGCTTGCAAGACCTGACACTCAGAAGAGTCCAATGCCATTCTGACAGCATCATATTGCTTGCTTCTCCACAGCAATCTATGTTACCCAGCTGAGGTAACACTGAACCTCACCCTGGTGGGCAACAGGAGCAAACCTGAGAGACAGTCAAGCATGAACTTTTAATCTGTTTAGATCCAGTGCACTGCAACCAGCATACCATAGCCTTCATGGATTCCCCCCAAAATTAAATCAAACTTCTTCATGAGTATGTGCCATGCTCCTGTACTGGAAAAGATAAAACTTAATGGACTTCTGTTACCCATTAAACAGATGGAATTATAGAAAAACGTGCGGAATCGCTTTAAAAAACATGTACCTAAAAATAGGGCAAAATGTGCTGCTTAAAGGACTGTACGCTTTTCTTTGGAGGCGTCTTATTTGTCCCTAAATTTGCCACCCCTCTCCCAGTGTCTTTAATGTATTCATTTATTCTTTGCCTTGATTATCTTGTTAAAATGTGTAATAATGAGGGCTTGAAGGTTTGCACTTGAAGTCTTTCTTGGTCCTTTCTTGTTAGAACTGCTCCCATAAGACTTTTGCTTTACAAAATGAAGACATAAGTACAGATAATGGAAAAAAAATTTAGTGTTTACATGAATATTACCCAATTAAAAAACAGACTTTGGTATAAGTACTGATTGAAATCAAATCTTTTTATCTGCAGGAAAGTAAGTGATGAGAAAGAAAAGAAAGAATGCTTTTTTCAAAGCATGTTTTCTTCATATATCACTGTGACAGCATTTTAAATCATCCTTCTGCTGTGGTTATATATATTCTGGTCCTTATTAGAAACACTGCAAATTTGGGTTATCAAACATGTCCTTGAATAATCAGATCAGGCTTTCATACATAAAGTAAAAAAGAAACAATCTAGGAGCATCTGCCATTTCAAACCTTATTTAAATTGCAGACAATTTCTCCCTTCCTACTCTTGTGCTTGTAAGAATTCTTGCACCCATCAGCAGCTGGTTTCATTTAAGATATGGTGATTGCTTTGCTTGATGAAAAATACGCACACAAGGTGAATGATTTATTGCTAATGCTTGTAGATTTTTGTGTTAATTGCTAAAAAATAGGGAATATACTATCGACTTCTTAGATGCCACTGCATTTTTATGCATACTTTCAGGTAAATAACAGATATTCCTATCACCTTTATTCAACTAAAACACAGGCAGTTTCTAGGTCACTATTAGTACTTGATTCTTCTACAAAGATTCTCTGTGTTTTTGAACACATTAATACAAAAAGTGATGGACATTAGAATGATAAGCAGATGTATGACAATAATAGTTTTTAACCACAAGGAGAAAAAATTATTTATTCAATGTGTCAGTTTTTTTCTGCGTGTGCTTTACTTCATGGAAGTTGGTAAGAAGTCAATACATGCTAGACATTAACAATGGTATGCAAACTGAATGAGTTTGTGAGTCTTCCAGTTAGACAGATTTCTGTATCTTAATAGCTATGTTCATGTAAAGGCTAGTGATCATTATTCTTCCTTCTCTCTGCTTCAGTTTATTTTCTATTGCATAGGTGTAGATCAAAAACTGCAAGTCAGTTATTTTCCAATGGAGTATTTGGATGGCTTGATCAAATACTCAAAAGGGCAAGGATCTTATACTACAAAAATCATCACAGCTACTTCAAAGAGAAAAAAATCAGTAACTTATTTGCATCCTGAAATACTCCACAGAAGCAGCATCAGCTAGGCACCATCTGTTTTAGAATTTTGAGAAACATTCAGTCTGGAAATAGAAAAAACTATGCATTTGAGAAGCATTTCATAAGGAATCAGGAAAATAAATCTTTACAAGGTATTTTGCTATTGTGTGTATGTTTGGTATGAGCAAGAGATTTACATAGGCATCAGTGTATTGAGTAAACAGCTTATGCTGTAACAGCTAGAAAGTCTAGAATTGTATTTGATGATGGTCATGTATGTCAAGGACAAGTGTAGAATATATGTGTGTAGAAGTACTGATTGTTGAAGCCACTGACTAGGCATCAACGCTTACACTCACAGACTTTCATTCTTCATTTTGTCGGATTGAGCTAATTTACAAGGACAGATCTCCAGCCAAAATGAAATGTCACAATTTTTCTGCTCCTTGGTTCTCTGAGTTGACTCGAAATGTCAGGATGCAGAGATTCAAAATGGTGTACACACAAAGATAATTCAGAATTTTTTTTAATAAATGCAATGACTTAGAAACACATTTATACATGCATATTGTAATTATCTAGTAAAGAAATAAACTTTAATTCAGCTAATAATATAATTTAATAAGTTTATTAGCAAATACATGCATATGTAATAGGAATTTTAAAGACTCTCACCATCTGGTTGCAAATACTTTTAAAATATAATGAGTTTGAGGAAACCCTAGTACATGGAAATGAATAATGCAAATTTCATGGTGTTATTTCTGTGCATTAAGTCTATGATGGAATGTTCTTACATATCATCACTCTAATATCAAAGAAATCCGTTTAATGGCATATGGAAGTTTATTTCAGGAGCCACTACCCCAGAATACTTGCATTTTATCTATAGAAAATTTACTCATAAATATTGATAGCGAGATCTGATAATCTAGAAGGAAAATGCTGGTTTGGGTGTTTACTCTCAGCTGAAGGAAATAATCTTCAATCTCATTTTTTGTGTTTTGCTGTATGTCTGTAGCAGTTGGACCAAAACGACACGGACTCCCAATGCATCCAAAGGAGATCCCTTTATTGCAGAAATCGCACCCTTTTTACATCTTTAATCTCCCCCGATGTAACTGAAGCCAAACCTAACAGAATTTAACAGGAGGGCACCCATTGGCTGGCAAAGCTGCCGTGCTGCTGTCCACGTGGCCTTCCACCCAATCAGCTTCCTGCTCATTCGCTGTCCCCGCTCTCGTCCAGCCAGTCAGCTTCCTGTTCATTCCCTTCCTGCTCATTGGCTCCAGCCAATCACAATCTCACTCCCAGCTGTCACTCAGCTGACTCTCTCCTCACTCACAGCTGCCGCTCGCCCCTCAGCTGAGTTCTAGCCTTGCAGCCTGCCACTGTGCCCTTCCCACAGGGACTTCTGGTGAGCGCAAGCCTTAACCACGGTAACAATAATAACCCCGTATCCTACATATGCCCCCTCTTTTCTTATTAAGTAACAAAAGCCTACTAGGAGAAACCTAAACAACTCCTAAGACATTAATAACAGTGACAACAATAATAACTATAACGACTTCCCAAAACCTATAACATATGCTTATAACAGTAATTATATACCCATAGAATCAGGACAGTGCAACTTAAAAGGTCACGCATACTGCAAACGAATTCACTCCACATGGTGGCCTGTGGAGATGCAGGCATAGTCTTTTCCCCAAGTTAATAAGTCCAGGGATCCTTTCCATTCTCTGGTCAGTAAGTCCTTCACCATTATGGGAGGTTATAGATGAGCCTTTATGTCAAATGAATACTACCTTTCACATGCCATTTGTCCCGTCTCACTGTGATTTAAAAACTGAGAACATGCAAGGCTTTAGCTAGTCTGCCAGGAGGGCACCCCAACTCACCCCCTTTTTGTTTTTCAAGCATGGGTTTTTAAGGTTTTGTGGGTACGCTCAACAATAGCTTGCCGTGTTGGAGAGCGGGGAATGTCCGTATGGTGAGACACACCCCATTGCTGCAAGAAGTTATGAATTAAGGCAGGTCCATAGTCCATTTTGATGGCATATGGAAGGCCTAGGGTGGAAAAACAGGTGGACCAGTGCCAGGTAGCATCAAGGGCCTTCTCTCCAGTGTGATCAGTTGGCATTAGGAAACGGGAATAGGTGTCAATAGAAACATGAACATATTTTAGGCCACCAGATTCTGGAATAGGGGTAACATCAGTTTGCCAAATTGAGTTAGCAGTTAAACCTCAGGGTTTAGTGCTTTCTGCTAAAGGAGCAGGAGCAACCCTACAACAAGAGGGACAAGACAGCAGGATATCACGAGCCTGTGAGGATGTCAATTGAAATTGCCTATGAAGAGAGTGAGTATTTTGTCGAAAGAAGTCGTTGAGATAGCTTGGCCTGTGCAAAGGTATTAGGTACCACACTTGTCATTAGAGTGATATCTGCATAATTGTTGTTCTCTGTAAGAGGCCCAGGTAAACCTGTCTGGGAATGAGCATGCAACACATAAAAATTATGCTGCCAGCTGTTAATCAAAGTCCACAATGTTCTTACCTCTGGAAACAAAAGATGATGATTTGCGTGTTTTAAATAGAAAGATTCTGAATGGAATACAACATTGCAGCATGAGGAACCAGTTATGATGTTAAGTGGTTCCTATGAAAATAACTGAAAGGCATATTGGACAGCAGCCAATTCTAAAATCTGCATGGAGGCATCTTTTAACATTAATACATTTTTATAACGCTGGGCAGGATCATCTCCATGCCAAATCACTGCAGCTTTGTTGGTTTTGCTGGATGCTTCTGTAAACCAGTCAGTCCATTGACAGGGGTCATGCTGCAGCGACACTTTGCATACAGAGGGAGGTCACCCATCGCTGTCCATAAATGATGTGAGCGATAATGAATAGATAAAGTGAGGGATAGATGAGGGATAATTGTCCAGAAAAATCTGCAAGCACAATTTGAATGTTGGTGTCTTCTGATAGCAACCATGCCAAATTGTCTTTACTTGCAGGTATGTAAGCGGTATGTGGATGCTGGCCGTTGAGAGTTTGCAGTCACTGTTTAACTTTCTTAACTAAATACGAAAGCCTATCATTAACAGTCCATACAGTCTTTGTTGCTGTGTGAGGTTATTTGTATGGTTGTTCCAAATTGTCCCAGAACATCTCTTCCCCATAACACGCATGGTATAGGGGCAATGAATGTGGAAATCCGGGCAGTTTGCCCATCAGGGCCAAGGACAAGATAAAGGTGAGCACTTTGTCTAGGGTGCTGCATTCCTCCCACCCTGATTAGGGTCGATGTGAGGCTGATTGTGGGCCAATTGCTAGGCCATTCATTACTTTTAATAATAGAGACACCAGCTCCAGTATCAATGAGCCCTTTGAATTTTTTGCCATCTATACTGCATGTTAGGGTTGGCTGAGCTGTTGTAATAGTGCTTGTCCAGAAAAGCTGTGGCTGACCTGTGCTAAAGTTATCTATGCCATGTTTGCCTTTGCCACTAGAGATTTTGCTGAAGAAGGGAAAATGTTATGCTATACATTGACCTGCAGGTATAAAGCAGGGTGGCATGGGAGTCCATAGCATGATCTGTATCTCACCCTTATAATCTGAGTCAATAACTCCAGGCAGTACAAAAAGTCCCAACCTGGTGGCGGAGGAATGCCCTATTATCAAAGCATTAGTGTTATTACCAAGGATTCCCAGACTCTAGTAGGAGCTAAAAGTACTGAAGATGCCATAACAGCTACTGATTCTCTAAAGGCAAGGTCCAGCCCAGCATTGCCTGTGGTTGTAGACAGGAGCTCGCTTGCCAAATGTTTTGTCTCATTTGTTTGATTCTCCGGAGCGTGCGGACCTGCTCCCTGCCGGAAGTTTCCCAGCTGTGTAGCCTTCCCTTTTACAGGGTACAGGGTGGAGCAGCCAACAGCCCAGTGCTTTCCTCTTTCACACTAGGGCCAATCTCTAGGTGGTATTTTAATCCCGTCCTTCGGTTGAGGGCAATCCTTTCTAAAATGACCCATTGAACCACATTTAAAACAATCCCCCACCTGCATGTCCAAACCTCAGAAGTGCACAGTTAAAGCCACCACCAGAGAGTTAGTATTATCAGCAGTAGTTGCCATATTTTGGCATGCTCTAACCATATCTGCTATATCACAAACACATGGGTTATGAGCAGCAAGCAATGCCTTTCTACAATCTTTGTTCGCATTTATAAAAGCAAGCTGCCACAACAGAATAGCTGTGGCTTCATCATTATCAACTTGTCAGGAGAGTCTGTCCAGGAACTGCATGAACGACTCTGCTGGACCCTGTAAAATCTTAGTGAAAGACACGTTAGAATCAATACTCGTCCCTGGGAGTTGCCACAGGGCTGCAGGGCTAGGCAAGTGATGATACCACACACATCACCTGGGTAGCCTGCCTGCACTACAGGGACTGCGAGAGCACCCCTCTCCAGTCAGCTGCACAAAGGTGACTGCTGCTTTCTGTTCTGCAGAGCTTCTGCCTGGGCCATACACAGTTCTTGGTAATCTGTTAGCCAGACTGCAAACTGCGTCGTTGTTAGAATTTTCATTATATTTTTCTAGTCATGGGGTGCAAGGATGTATGCGGTACTGATAGATTCTAGGTAGTTTAGGGCACGATGGGAGGATATGATGCTTTCTATTACTAGCATCCTCAGTTCTTTAATTACTTTATAGTCAAGCTCTCAGTATGCCAGCCATTGGTTTGGTGCATATACTACTGGGCAGGCTGCAATGAGTGCCAAGTCTCCCTCCTTCATGGAGGCCTCCTGGCATTTCTGCCAATGCTGGACTACTGTGTTGCCATTTTGGGCAGGGAGTGGGTCTTCCACCCACTCATGGCATGAGAGTTCTGCGCCGAGGGGTTCCACTGCACAGGGATTTTTATCGGGGCAAGGCAGTTCCATGGGGCTTGCTTTAATCTCAGGATAAGGCAATTCCGTGGTGTATGGGTTGATCTCAGGGTCATATATGGGTTTTGGTGGTGCTGAGGGTTTGGGGGAATTAACTTTTGAAGCCTCATAATGGTCGACATTTGCGTAACTTCCTTTTAATGGCTGCCATGATTGTCCCCCGTATAGCAAAGTGCCTGCAAGCTTCGGCATTGCCGTCTCTGGCGATATCCAAAAGTCTCTGTCCTACTGCTTGCCAGGCCTCTGATTGAGGGGACCCACTAAAGGGAATATCTTTTTCATGATTAGACACCTAGTCCAGCAGGGTGCTTAGTTTCACATCAGTAATATAAATAGTTTGCTGGTGTAGGAGCTGCCATATCTGGTCCAAGCTCCTGCTTTGTTCCAGGGATATTCCACCTCCCATACTTTCTCCTACTGGTCTATTCACCCTCTAGGTAAGGTGTGTGCACTTTAAATTACTGAGTTCCTTCCCAAACTCTTCCCAGATCCTTCTCTGGATCCTTTTCCTGGACTCTTCCCAGCTAGTTCCTTGACCTAGTGGGAATTGCTACCAGACCAGTCTGCACACCCTGTGCTGCATTTATAAGTCCCAATTTGGGCCCGAGTCTTTGACACTCCATTTGCATACCATATGAGGGTACTCATTCAGCTGCTTTGGTGATGGGAAGTACAAGACTGCACAATGACTCTCCAAATATCCATGCAAATGGAGTGGAACAAAAGAGGACAAATATGAGTGACAAAGGAAAATGTGACAATATGGCAGAATGGTAGGAAAAGCTGTAGGTAAGGAGAGTCTGCTTCAGTTCCCACTTAATTCCTTAAATTAACCAGTATCTATTATAATGCTTATATATGTGCTAATTATTTCAGCCTTTTATGTAAGTCAAGTGAAAAACAGCAAGAAACACAAAGAGAAGATGCAGCAATTTTTTTAGTCCATCTGTTCTTTTTGTGTATTTTCCCGAGAGTATCTTTTTCATCATAAGTTACGTTCTTCTGATAGTGTTGCCTCTGTGTGTAGAGTAGCTTGCACACATGAAACACTGGTGATATCAAAAGAATAAGGATTAGTTTTGAAGTCACTAAAAGATCATATTAATGTAAAGTGCTCTCATGGTCAAAACACCGGTCATAATGTTATCCATGACAGCAATCACCCTAATTTGTTCATTAAGTAGGCTATATTAAATCATACATAATTTTTAAACCATACAAATTCACATTCCACTTAAATTTCATCATTATGGCACCAATCTAGAGAGGAAGAAATGTACTTGTTTTAAGGAAAAATTAAAGAAAAACACATAGTGCTCTGAATCCATATGACTCTTCATTTCACCTCACTGTCATACAAAGATAAAATTATGTTTTCCTAGATTTAGAATAGAAATAAATTAAGAGCATCAATGAAATGCAAGAACTTAGTGAGGATTCATTGTTGAACTTGCATTAAGTAGAAATTTCTGTAGGAAATCTGTCAAGAAAGCTAAGTAACAAACTGGTCTAAAAATACAAGATGCAAAAATGTACTTGTAGATTTTTAATTTCTGAGAAACACTGCATTTTCATTTAAGGTTTTAGGAGGGGAAAGACTTTTTGAATTAACTAGCTGACATCATTGTTTCTAAATGCAAGTACCTGTTACTTAGTGACAGTTCTGGCATGCCTGGCAGAGCATTAGTATGCCCAGTTCTTCAGCAAAAGATTACTCACTTCCATGCTAAAATCAGAAGCATTTTGATTACTGGGATGGAAATTAGTTGTTTAGAGGGTTTGTTTTTTCCTTTTTTTTTTTTTTTTTTTTTTTTTTTGGGGGATTTT
>VXBI01004476.1:209453-253145 GCA_013397375.1 Toxostoma redivivum
TTTTTTTAATGAGGAGGATGTTTTGGATTTTGGCTTTTTACCTTTCCAAGAAGAATCACTTTTGAAATTTTTGTATGTAATTTCAAATCACTATTTTTAATGCAGCAGAACATGGCTGTACATAATTCCAAATCCAACAGAGACTACTAGCGTAAAATTAAATCCAGGATATTTCTTTCTTGTAATACTGCATAAAGTAACGTGGGTTAAGTAAATTCTATTTCTGTCTGAATGACAGGTCAGTGATCAGTGATTAACATCTCAAGTTCATTCAATTAAAACAGCATGCATCTTACACAGTTTAGCAAGACCAAGACTGCAAACAAACATTCTAAATGTGATTCTGAGAGATCTAAATTGATAAAGGATTCAGCTCAAGGAAGAAACTCAGGCCAAAGCATACATAGTTGAGGGCCCCGGATGTTAATATGAAACATTAAGCAAATCTTTCAGATTAAATACACTGTCCGTTGATTGAACATGTTTTTATCTGTTATCATTCTGTCTTGATAAAATAGTAATTCTTCTGTACCCTAAACTGTAATGTCTTAAAAGGTCCTTATGTGCCCCTGCTACTGCCATTAGGAGCAAAACCTATGATCCCACTTCTGAGGAGGGAGGGAAAGGGAAAATGTTGTTAAATTTTTTGGTTTTCACATGAAAAGAAAAAATCTGAGAGTGAACTTATGTGCTTAAGAATATATCAGGCAGTCATGGAAGTAAAAGGAATGAAACAGAAGTCAAAGAACATTCTAAAATCCGTTTCCACCTAGATTACTTTACATCCTTGGTCAGTTTTATTACCAGATTTTTCATCTCTAGAGGATGTTTTTGGGGAACTTAACTCTTAAAAATAATGTGTGAATGATACTAGGTTTTGCAGCAGTGCTTCCTTTATCTAACAGGGACAAAAATGTTCATTCAGAAAGAGTATAGAGATAGTTAAAGGCCATAAAAGAGCAAATAAGCTATTCTCATTTTTAAAATGTGTCCTGTAATAAATGTAGCATACTTGCACTACATTGCTGCCACCAATTTTAGATAGCATCGTGAGTCCCTCTTTGCAAAATGGCTAATCTGTGTGGGAAGGTATGGGAAATTGGCATGAACAGTTACATTTGCCTCTATCCCCAGTTTATTACTTTTGAAGATATGATTGTGCATACTTGTAATTTGTTGTTTCTCAATTTCCTGTATGGAGTGATGGAATATGGGTTAAGCATGGTAGTTTCTGCAAGAAAACAAAACTGGATTCTGTAGAGATGTGCCATCAGTGGGGCTACTAATAGAATAAGACATCTCCAAAAGAGTTATCACCTAAAATTTCTAGAGGACATTCAAAGGGGACTCCTGAATATATGGAGACAATTTTTCTGGGACTTAAAAAAGTAGGCAGAGGATTTTATATTTCCCAACAGCACTGGAGAGCAGGTGAAGCAGGAACTTTGTGTCAGGCCCAACCTGTGTTTCCAGACTCAAAATCCCTGCTTCCCCCTGCCAGTTATATGTGCTTCTTTGCTGAAGTGTGTATCTTAGCTTTAAATAACCAAAGATTGAAATAAGAAGAGTCTTTAAAACAATCTAAATTAACTACCCCTCCCCCCCAAAAAAAATCAATCAAAAAGTCTCTCAAATACTTTATATTTGAGAACGTTGAAAATATTAAAACAAAATTAATCTTAGAATTGTTGTAATGCTATGAAGATAATGATTTTAAACACACAGCTATCTCATAAGTGCAATGAAGAGAGGCAAGGGAGGCTTGTATCACACTTTAGCTTAAAAAGAAGAATCTGCAAAATTAACAGTGAAGATATGAAAGGACTGAAAACATGTTACTTGATCATGATTAAAATATACTCAGAGTTCAGCCAAGTTAAAGGTAAAAAAATGGTGGTGACCATAATTTAGGAGGAGGAATGATCTGGAAAAAATCCTAAGTAGTCCTTCACCACTTTTATATCTGTGATTTATAACACAAGTCATACAATCTTGAAATAAGGCAATTCTTGTCAGTAAAAATTATTTTCTGTAGCAATTCTCTGTCAGAATCATAAGAAAGACATTACTGTTATAGGGAAGAATGTCCCATTGTTTAAGATTTTTACGCAATTATAAGTAGTTTTATTATATACATTGCTGTCTTTCTAATTTGGGACAAAAGTGTTCAGTTCAATCCATTAAATGGATTAATTAGTCATTTCAGTTGAACAAGTTTTGAGTGTCTATTACTGATAGTAAAGCTCAAAAAGGACATCAGCTAACATAGACATTTTGTATGCATCATAGAGCTTTAAAAATAAGGAAGAAACCAGTGTATTAATTTGCACTGTTTTAGCTTCAGTTGTTGCTCAAATGTCTTCTGAGATTTACTCTGAAAATTAAATTGACAGAACTATTAAGCAATACATATTTATGTAGTGGCATATATATATATATTTGTATGGATGTATGAAACACCATGTCAGAACTGCCTGAATCTCACGTTAAAATAGAGGAATGCTATAAAAGGAGAGTCTTTTACATCAGAAGAAGCCTAAGTCTTCTTCAAAATTCCTTTGAATTCTTGAGGTCATTTGTAGCTATTTTTTTCCTCATACTCCTCTGTGGCACAGTATTAGAAAAATCATGGTGCTCAGATGAACTCCCTATTGACTGGAAAAAGGGAGACATTTTCCCTAATTTTTAAAAAAGGGAGAAAACCCCACAGGGATCTACTGACTGGTGAGCCTCATGTTTGTGCATGGGAAGATCATGGAGCAGATCCTCATGGAGGTAAGGTCAGGACACATTCAATACAAGGTGGTGAATCCAAGACAGCGGGAACAGCCTCACTAAAGACAAATTGTGCCTGACCACCATAGTATCCCTGTGAGGGAGAGACTACAAAAGTCATCAGGGGAAGACTGACCAACAACATCTGCCTCATCTTCTGTAAGGTCTTGGACATGTTCCCACATGCCACTTTTGTGTACAAATTGGAGGGAGATGGGTTTGAAGTGTGAAATTTTTGTGGATGAGGAATTGGGTGCACTCAGGCAGCAGGTCGTGGTCGTGACATGAAGTACTGGAAGAGGTTGTCCGGAGAAGTTGTGGGTGCCCTATCCAAGAAGTTTTCAAGACCAAGTTCTCCTGAACAACCTGTCGTAGTGAAGGGTGTCCCTGCCTGTGCCAGTAGGGTTGAAATTTCCAGCCCAAACCATTCAATGATTCTGTAACATACCTTCTTATCACCAGCACTTTTAAAACAGGACAAATAAATCAACTGAACTCTTTTAAAGAGTTATAATACTTTAATGATGTGGGGAGCTATCAAAAATTTTAAAACCTCAATAAGATTTCCATAATGCTGATAAGTAGAACATTTCAAGTTTGTTATATTACATGACACAAGAACCATGTACTATTACTGACACCTCAAGTGGGAGGGGAATTTCTATATCACTTTTGCACTTTGAGAGATGAATGATCATTTTGATCATATTTCAGAAAAATGAAACATTGAATTAACTTATTTGGCCTCATAAAGAAGCAGTAGAAACACATAAAGTCATAGGTCTTTACTCCTATTACATTTTTATATTCATTTCCCTAGCAGTCACATTTAGAGCAATAAAGAATATTAACATTTTTGAACTGAGAAGAAGATAAATGACTGCTTGCAAAGTATAGATAGAACTGCACTCCAGAAAGCAAAGTTTAATAGATCACCAACATATTCCATGATTAAATTTCATATTACTGAGGTAGTCAATCTCTCTCAGGCCAAGAAAAGAAAGCATACTGTGTGAAAGAGATATAGAGAAAATACGAAGCTATAGCATCTCTTATACCATTCTTCACTTTCTCTGACCTTGCCTGTAATAGTCTGAGAGTCACAAGAACATATCACAAGCCTGAACACTCACCACACACACTAGCTCTTGGCTTCAGCTCAATTCAGAAGACACAGTTTTAAAAAACAGTAAGAAAAAGGGAGAAACATAAACATAACCTGTACATCACTCTGTTGGCCATTCCTGTCACAGAAGAAACTCACATAGTGAGAAATCAGAAGTTATTTGCTCAAGGAAAAGAAAAATCACCATATGAGAAAGATGGTCCATAAATCTTTAATTCAAACACCTGGAAAACTGGGATTTATGTGTGTAAAGGGAAAGCTGCAAACATTTGTTTCATGTACTGTCTCAAAACCACTGTGAGATCAGTGTTGTGCTAAATATCTTCAATTTGAACAGGTTTTTGTTACTATCAGTTCTCATGGCTTTATGCCTCACTTCTCTGCATTTTAAGGTTTAAATTGTCTTCTGTGCATTCATCTATCAGCAAGAAGTGGCATACCACGTTTGCTCCCTCTTATATAATTTTAATTTGTGTAATAAGGGACAAGGAAGGAGGAAGGAGGGACATCAACAAAACCTCTAACCTTGGCTTGCAGAGAAGGGGAGGGAAGGGAAGGGAGGAAGATAAAAGATACAAAGAACAGAAAAAAATGCAAAAGAAAAAAGAATGCAAAGGAAAAAGGAGGAGGAAAAAAAAAGAAGAAAAATTAAAGACACTGATAAATCACTGTAATATAATGAAGCAGGGAAAACATAAAAATAAATATTTGGCTCCCATTTTCATCAATATTTCCCTTAACATTCCTTTTCTGAGTATAGGCTAAATTTATATCAAGTACTCACATTGTATTTTTAATTTCACCAGGAATATTAACAAGGAAGATTTTTGTTTTCTTATTAAAGAAAATAAATTTCTATGCTGACATAGTGTGGGGGTCCCTTACTAATAGAAGAAACTTGTGAAGTAAATATCATGTACAATAAATATGATAGGAGAATGTCGCTGGTGGTTTGGGGGCCCAGGGGTCCCCAGGCTGCTTTCGCAGCCCTCAGCCACACGGAGCTGGCAGCCGTACCCAGAATGTTCGTTGGCCTGCCGAGCTCCGTGACCCGCAGAGTGAAGAGACCGAGACACGCAGCAAGCACAAATCTGCAGTTTATTAGCTACAAAGGCATCCTACTAACACATCCACTGCTTAAAAGCTTCCAGGGGTTTATATATCTTTTAGGGGTTTTACAATTTGCACCAATTACTAAAGGGATTCTAAACCTAACCAATCCCTAAGGGATTTTACATTCAAAGTCAGCCTATTAATGCTAAGAAAAATGGACCAATAATATTACAAAGTGATAACAAGGGGGTCGGCATTCCATTTCTAAATCGTCACCTAGCCAGCAGTTTATTATCTCTATGAAATTATTCTCCATGGGGGCCTTTCTAGGGATTCAGGGAGATTGTCTGTTTTGGGAGCACTTTCTGCTCCATCCACAGGAGAAGATGACGAATAGATAGGCAAGAGAGAAAGCATTTCTGATATTATCAAAAGTGTTGATCATGTGTTTATATAAAAATTTTTGTTTATTGAAAGAAATGCTATGTTTCTAGATTATAGTCCCAATTTCACCATTTTACTCTAATTTTATGTTGCTCTTTATCTTGTTAATTTTAGAGACTAAGACTAAAATATTGAAGCTGGTAATAAGATATTAAACTTTGCCAAGATGTGATCTAAGCTACCGATTGGTTTGCATTGCTCTGTTGCTTCACATTCATAACTTCAGCATGAAATACTACCTTTTAATGGAAGGCAACATTTGTAACCTACATTTGTTCGAAGGATAATGCAGACAGAATAAAAATTTTACCCAGCCATCCATGAGAAATTATAGTCTGTATATTAAGAGAAACTGGACAAGCCAAGAAGTTTAAAGAGCTATGCTCACTATATTGTAACCATTTTTCTGTAACTCCTATGGTTTTTGTTGTCTTAAAAATTTGTTTCCTTTTTCAAAGACATCTGAAACTTAAAAGCATATTCTATTTTTGGACATTTTGGAAACAGAAATCGCTTATTTAAGAGAACATTGACTTTTTATTATGTTCTTGAAGACTCACAGAAAAAAATTCATTAACCCTAATTCGTGTAAACCCTAATTTTCACTTAATCTATGTAATCTTTTACCATATTGCATTTACATTTTAATGGGTTTCCCTTTTTTTTGGTGGGGCCTATACAGGTGGCTTCTGTGACAAGCTGAAGTTTTCCCCATGTCTAATAGACCCAGTTCCAGGTACACCACAGATGGACCTGTGTTGCTCAGGTCTGAGCGCATCAGTGACAATGGTGGTGCCTTTGGGATAACAGATTTAAGAAGGGGAAAAGATATTTTGCTGGAGCAATTGCAGACAGAGGCAAGAGGAGTAAAATTATGTGAGGGAAACACTGCTGCAAGGCCAGTGAAGAAGAAGGTGGAGAAGGCACTGAAGGGGCTGCAGCAGGGATTTCCCTGTAGCCCATGGAGATCCACGGGAAGGCAGAGATCCACCTGCAGCCTGTTAGGATACCCACACTGAAGCAGCTGCATGTAGCCTGAAGGAGACTGTGCAACTATGGGAAACCAGTACTGGAGGGATCTCTCAGCAGGACCTGTGCACCTGTGCAAAGAGGAGCAGGATCTGTGCACCTGTGGAAAGAGGAGCCCATGTGGGAGCAGCCTTTCTAGCAGGACTTGTGACCCCATGGGGGACTCATGCTGGAGCAGCCTGTTCCTGAAGGATTGCACCTCAGGGGAGGGACCTAAAGGGGAGCAGTTTGTGAAGAACTGTATCCTGTGGGAAGGACACACACTGAAGAAGTCATGGAGGACTCTCTCCTGTGGGAAAGACCCTGCAGTGGAGCAGAGGAAAAGTGTGACCAGTCCTCCTCCTGAGGAGGAAGGAGTGGCATAGACAACGTGTGATGAACAGACCACAGATGCCATTCTCTGCTCCCTGGACTGCTGGATGGATGGAAGGAGAGAAAATCACAGTGAAGCTGAGCCCATGAACAAGGGAGACATGGGAGAAACATATTTTAAGATCTAGTTTGTATTTCTTACCCTTGATTTGATTGGTAACAAAATTAATTCATTTTAATTTTTTGCATGTCCAGTCTATTTTGCCCATGATGCTAATTACTGAATGATCTCTACCTGTCCTCATCTCCACCCATGAGACTTTCATTGTATTTCCTGTTCTCTTTCCAGGTGAGGAGTGTAGTGATTGCACAGCTTTAGTGGACACCTGTCCGGCAACTGGGGTCAACTTGGCAAAACTTCATTAGATTTCTCTACCAAACCCACTAGTTCAAGTGTTGTTTTGAGAATTAATATATTATTTTGTTTATATCTGTCATCTAAAAACCTCTGAAATTACCTGTTTCTTCTTTGAGTGATTATGAGCACTCCTAACGTGTGACAGTTTTTGTTTCCTAAACAATATTATATTCATAGAAAACCTGACTCCCTCTTCCACAGTAGAGTTTGGTGAGAATTACCCTTGACATTGTAGCAGCACTAATTGATTCTGTGCTCACTTTAACAGCCAGAGCAGAAGGAGGTCTTCTGAGGACAACCTTCCAAAAGGATCAGTTGGGCCTCCTCTAGTCTCTGTTTTGAAGGAGCCAGGCAAACCTGAAATGGGTAAGATTCTTTTCTAATTTCAGTGTAGAATAGTGTCCTGAAATGTCATCTCTAACCTCTAAGTGTGAGATCTAACCTCAAAGATTAAAAGCTTTTATTCTTTTCAGTCAGTGCTAGTCCTGCTCAATATAATTCATGTATTTCATGCTTTCAGACTCTCAAAAATGTAAAATATGAAGGCTTTACCAGAAATACTACTTGGTAGCAGCAGCAAGAGCAGTAAATTGCAATTTACCTTCAAAGTCAATGACATCACACCAATAATTCTTCCTTACTTTTTACTGCAAGTCTTCTGGAGAATTCACTTCATGTAAAGATTCATTTAAAAATTCCCAAATGGCTAGTATCACAGGAGCTTAAAAATTAAGGCACTGCCAATAGATTTTTCAGGATTCAAAGAACAACCTGAGCTGGTGCAAATGCACAAAACCTGCCTACCCTATTAATGTGGTGCAGCTTCAAAATGTAGAATGAGGTATGTACAGAAATATGCAGAATTGAGATAATTTGGGTCAGTGATGTTTCAGGAGGTTGTTATAAGTGTGACATGAACTCTTAAAATTGCTTTTGTTTAAGAAATATTAAAAAGGAAAATATAGTTGGATTTGAACCCACTATTCACCCTTGACTTGTCACTACATACCCTCATAAAAAGTTTCTCTCTATCTTTCTTGTAGGCTTCCTTCAGGTACTGGGAGGCCTCACTTAGTTCTCACTGAAGCCTTCTGTTTCTGTGGCTGTACAATCCCATTTCTCAGCCTTTCCTTATAGGAGAGGTGCTTCACCTAATCCAATCATCTTCGTGTCCCTCCTCTGTACTCTCTCCAACAGTTACATGTTCTTCCTCTGCTGAGACCCCAGAACTGGATGCAGTGTTCCAGATGGGCTCTCAGCAGAGCAGAGGGGCAGAATCCCCTCCCTCCCCTGCTGCCCATGCTGTTTGGATGCAGCCCAGGACACGTTTGGCGTTCTGGTCTGGGAGTGCTCATGGCTGGGTCATGTCCAGCCTCTCACCCACCAACACCCCCCAGTCCTTCCAGCAGGGCTGCTCTCAATGCCTTCATCCCCCAGCCTGCACTGGAAACAGGGGCTGTCCCAACCCAGGTGCAGCACCTTGTACTTGGCCTTGTTAAACTGTATGAAATTCCCATGGTCCGACTCCTTGAGTTTTTCCGTATCCCTCTGTATGGCATCTGTCCTTCAGGAGTGTCAACTGCACCATTCAGCATTTTTGTCACCTGCACATGTGCTGAAAGTGCACTTGATCCCTTTGTCTGTGTGATTATTAGGTAACACTGCTCCCCATACAGGCCCCAGAGAGCACCTCTTGTCACAGATGTCCATCAGGACTCAGAGTCATTGACCGCTCCTTTGAAATGCAAACATCCCAGCAAATCCTTATCCATCTAACAGTCTACTCTCCAAATTAATCTCTCCAGTTCAAAGAGAAGAATGTTGTGGCGTGTCACTCAAAAGCTTTATAAAAGTCGTGATAAATTATTTCTGTAGCTCTTCCCTTACCCATGGATGGAATCACTTCATTGTAGGAGACCACCAGGCTGGTCAAGAAGAATTTGTCCTTGCTGAGCCATGATATTAGTATATCTATGCCATATATAACATCAGCAAGTGGAATATGAGTCATCAGCATGGCAGTCAGGAGGGTCAGCAGTGTCCTGGGTTGCTTCACACACAGCACAGCTGGTAGGTCAAGGGAGACGATTGCCACATCTGCCCTGGCCCCACCTTGAGTGCTGTGAGCAGTTCTGGGTGCTTCAATATTGGAAGACATTGGAGGAGTGGGCAAAGCTCATGGAAAGGGACAATAGTATATAGCTGTAAAAAGACAAGGAATAGTACTTAAGGAGAGTGTAAAAATCTGTATGTTGGGTATAAAAAATGGTATAGGTATGTGGAATAAACTGTAAGCATTGGAAAGGTATTTCAGTAATTAGGATTAAATACAACGGAATGGCTACAAGACAAGTAAGTTTATTGAATTGTGTAGGACTGAGCATGACACAAATTATATGGAATAAGGAATGAAAACTGTAGTGGGTCTGGCTGAGATGGAGTTACATTTCCCTGTAGCATCTGTCATAGTGCTGTTCTTTGTGCCTAGAAAGGTGCTGATAGCACATCGGTGTTTTGGCTACTGCTGAGCAGTACTCCCACATCAAGGCTGTCTCTCCAGCATCCCCCCCCCGGCCCACAAAAGCCAGAGCTAAAAGACTTAGGAGTAAAGCTGAGCCTGGGAAGAAGCAAGGGATGGTGGGAAGGTGTATGAACATTTGATTTAATTTCTCATTATCCAATTCTGATTTGATTGGTAATAAATTAATTTCCAAATATTGAGTCTGTTTTGCCAGTGGTAGTAATTGTTTAATAATCCCTGGATCCCTGAATAATTATTGTTTATTCCCTGGTCCAGTTGAGGAGGGAGAGTGATAGAGCAACTTGGTAAGCAGTTGAGGTGAACACACAGTCCTCATGGGGAATTGCTGAGGGAACTGACGTTATTTAGCCTGGTGAATAGGACTTGGAGGGCATCCTACCACTTTCTATGTCTCCTTCGAAGGAAGTAGCAGAGAAATTTCAGTCTCTTCTCCCAAGCAACAAGAGAAAATGCAACAAGTACAAGAGAAAATGGCTTCAAGTTGTGCCAAGGGAGGTTTAGGATTTAGATTTGGATTTTAGAAACAAAATCTTCATTGGAAAGTTTTTCAAGCACTAAAACAGGCTGCCCAGGCAAGTCATTGATCACTGTCCCTGGAGGCATGTAATAGGCATTGTACTTGTAGCAGCCCTTGAGAACATGGTCTAGTGATGGTCTTGACAGCATTAAAAGCTGGGCTCAAATCTTAAAAGTCTTTTCCAAACAAAAAAACTTATATAAAAGACAGAACTTCTGCTCTCTTATGATCTGAAATGTTGATATTAAATGGCAATACTTTTTTATTAGGAAGAATAGCAGAGATAACAAACACATCTTTTAATGTCAGATCCTAAGAAAGACATTTCATATTCTCATCAAGGAGAAGGTAATCTAAAATGCCATATTCCAGGAAATATATTTCATCCAAAAGCAGTTGCCACATCATCGACCAAGCCAATATCTCTGCATTTAAAAATAGCACATTCATGGATACATCTTTGGGAGACAGCAAAGTATTATTACTTCTGTCACATTTAACTGCTACTACAATTTAAAAATATATTTTCCTTAAAAATGAATTATAGAGACAAAGTGAGCAATAGGGAGTTTTCATATTTCATCTTCAAAGGAACATTCTTTGATGGAAACACACCACTCTCGTTACAGTAAGTGGGAGTTAATCACAGAAGAGTGAAGGAAAGTATGCAGACATAAATATACTAAGGTGGATATCTCCTGACAATGCCCTGGTTTAGTTAATTCTTAAATTTGAGTTACATCTGTTGATTTTCCTAGAAATTGAGTAATTTTAAACTCAGAGTACAATGTTGTTATAGTGCTGTCAGTGTGTGTAGTGCTACACATCACAAAGGAAAATCACAAGAAACATGTAATACAAGATATAATTCTCCAATTCTTCTGACAAAGAGTGCCAAAACAGTATCCTTTATTTGCTGAGCATCCCCAAAGATTTCAGTTCCTCAGAAGGGTAGCAATTCAAGGGCAGTAGAAGCAAGACCTCTGGCATGTTTACAGAATGGAAATGGCAGAGAAATAGTACCTTCCAGTCTAAGATTTTTTCTTTTACCTTATTTACAATGTTTTGCATTCTGCCTGTTCTGTAGTGTGCAAATTGAGCAAGGTTAATTAAGAGGTAAAAAGCGAAGTGATTAAATGATAAGTTAAGATGTGAAGAGCTACTGGATAGAAAAGTCTTCTTTTTCTTAATAAATTTTCCTGTTCTTACTGACAAAAGATGAGCTGAAATTCAAGCCCCTTGTGCACTGGAGAATATTTGCCCCTGTCCTTTAGATTTATCTCAATATTATTTCCATGCTTTGTCAAAATATCTGTCAATCCCAGTTTAGTTCCCTAGAGGAAAAAAAGTAAGTTTGTTATCTTTTCCACTGATCTAACTTTGACAAATTACTGGTATATTTTTCACTTACAAAGAACATAGTTTAATTCCTTATTTGGTCTTCTGGCATCCTTCAGTCTGGCAAGTAACTACTTTTGTAGTACACATTTTCAAATGTAAATTATAAAAATCTGTTTAGTATAGATGCTAACATTGCTCTCCCAAATTATTTAAATGGCCATGTCATTCACATCTCACAGCTTCACCTTTAGGAAATATTACATCTGCAAGCTAGTTCATATTTTGCTCTGACGTTATTAGATAAATCAAAATGATCCATATGTTTCCAGTGCATGTTTCATATTCTCAAAAAGGATATTAAAAGATCAAGAGGCAACATGACAAAAAAACGCCAAAAAAACAGGATATAGAAAAGATGTCACAAAAATAAAGTGAAGACTGGAAACTTGCTCAGAAAGAAGGCAAGATATATTATTTGACTTTAAAGAATGGCAGATTAAATGCATTTCCAGATGTCAGCATGTAGACTTTATTTGACAGATATTTAGGGGGGGCAGGGAGAGGGAGTCAGGTAATATCTTTATTGTTCTGGCAGGTAGAAAATATTGCTAATGTTTCCCCAGGCATTTCCAAGACCTATCCTTGTTACTTATAGGTAACTCTTATTCCAGTGAGGTTGGCATTTAATTTTACTGAGTGGCAGTAAAGGAAAAAAACTTTAATATCCTTTATAGAAGAGGACATCTAACTCCTTGGCCAGTATGTGAGATAAATAGAAAAAAAACTATACACTTTTCCTACATAAAAGCTCCAAGAAATTCCTTGTGCATTTTTCACAAGAAGGGCCTGTAATTAATTTTTTATAATTTGAACTAAGTGAACTAAGCCAAAATCAGAGTACAGTTGCTGGTTTTAGTGAGACATGATAAAAATTACAAAATACACCAATAAAAATATTCATACAAGTACTTCAAACAAAGATGGGATACATGAAAACTTTGAAATAAAGTGCAACACAAGGAGTGAAGTAAAATGCATAACATCAAGATTGACATAGGACTATTAATCTACAGTATCTAGCTATCAACAGCTGCCTAGTCATTTTATTACATAGAAGTTTTAGTTAGAGAAGTCATTCAAGAGTTAAATTACTAAATACAGGAAAACACTAGAAAATGTGCATAAGATAGAATAAACATCATGACATTACAGCTGATAACATATTGAACCGTCAATCTATATAATAACAGGATGGCAGAGAAAATTTAAGATAATCATAGGCAACTGGAGTCACTCCAGATAGACAACAAAAGTCTACTGGAACTTTACTACGTATTAGGAGATGAACAAATAGTTGAAGGAGGAGGTAGTAAAGTGTTAAGGGAATTCAAGTAATTGCAACATTATAGGAGGTATTTCTCAAAGTACTATTTGTGAAAACCCTTCTGACACACATATAGGTGTTTAAGGAAGCAATTTACACTATCCTGGGTAAGAGGACTTTGATACATCTCAATAGGAGCATTCTGTTTTTACTTTGAGAACAGAAAAATGGTACTCCGTTTCACAATGTCACTAGTAACAACTAGTAAGAAACATCCTAGAGAAAAGCTCTTCTACACTTAGTCCAGTTGAGTTTGCTTGATATCATAGTTCAAGAAATAAATGTGTGAAGTTATCGTAGCAGTGGAAGTCCATTGCCTGAAGGACTTGGAGCACTCAGCAGGATTTGGAAAATTCATCAGAAGTATCCTGAGATCTGTAAAGATAAGAGACAAAGATGTAAGCCTATTTGATTAAATATTTAAATCTTAACGGATGTCTATCTGTTCAAACAGAAATCTTAATCCCTAGTCCATGGGATATTTGAAAGTGGCATCATGCTGATTTATATCAAATATTTAATTATCAGGACATGGATAATGACTTTGTAGGTAGCAGCTAGGTCTGCCTCCAGTGTGGTCCTAATGAACTGGCTTTTCATTGTACAGCCAGTACATTTGTACATTGGTAAAAATTGGGAAAACTCCAACACAGCAGACACCACAAGTCTGTATAAACTGTCAGATATACCCATTTACTGTTCCACTTCAAGGACCAGTCTCAAAATTGTTAACCTGCATATATAGTATGGGTCAAAAATTTATTCCAAGTCTTTCATGTACTTCTTGAGAAATCAGATCACTCATTCTGGTTCCCATTCCCTGCAACTGGATATGCGGAGGCAGATGGGTCTGCACCATTGACTGAAGGGACCAAAACACTGCACCTCACAAAAAAAGACCACATGAGTATTTTTAATTTTGTATATTAGACCTCCCATGTGATCAGACCATTATATCAGAAGGAGATGTTGGCTTCAGATCTCTTCAGACAGAGAAAATAGTTGGATCTTCATTCCTTACACCTTGCTTGGTCTATTCCAAGGCAATTCCCATATTTTACATCATGTGGACATTTAAATACTGCCTGTTCAAATACTTTTTTCTGACATAGATTTTATAAAATTTGGTAAATATGAGAGCTCTTAAATAATTACAGCAACTTCTTGGCTGCCAAAGTTTGTGTTTGTGTTTGTTTCCATAGTTGTTGGGGCTTTTTTAACCAGTAGTTATGCAGCAGTACTAACAGTTTGTCTCTTTGCCATCTGTTATTTTCATTAAGTGGTATGTTAGTTTTCATTCTACTTGTTAAATAAATAATCCGGAAAAATTTAAACTTCAATTCAGAATTCCATCATACAGCATTTTTAATTTTTTGTGAACTCTCTCTTAAATTGTCATTGTTACTTTCAAACTCCTTTAACCCCTTTTTCCAGTTAACCCAGATATGGAAAAAGACTCACAGCTTTCACCACTACACCAAAGTTCCTATTAGCATTTTGTTGCATGCAAAGACTTCAGCTATCACAGAATCACAGAACTATTTGCATGGGACAGGAGCTCTGGATACCATCTCATCCAACTACCCTGCTCGAGAAGGGTCAGCCAAAGCAGGTTCCCCAGGACCATGTGCAGACAGGTTTTGAATATTTCCAAGGAAGGACATTTCACAATCTCTCTGAGTGTACGATTTTGGCTAGGAAAGAGGCTTTTTCTTCATACTAACTCATATGGTTCCATGTATTTCAGCACATGTATCTAAAAAAAAATCCTATTATTTATAATAATCATACAAAAATTACTGGGTATTTAATAATTTAATCATATGACATGAAGAAATGGCAATAAGATTATGATGGGGGTTGAATTGTTCCCTTTTCTTTCTGTGGAATTTTTCCCATTGTTATGCTAAGTATCTGTGGCTACACCTTAGTAATAGTTTTCTCTCGCAGGAAGGTGGGGGGGACAAAGGGAAACCGGGAAATGGAAGGGTGGGGACAGGGATGGGCGCTCNCACTCTCCATCTCAGGAAAAGGGGTTCTTGCCTCTCCTTAGAAAATACCTGTCTTTCAAACCAAGACAGATTAGACCTCTGATTTTGTATATTTAAGTGAAAGAACTAAGAAATTTTCCTGCTGAAACTCTCATATTTGAATACTGTATAAATTTCTGAAAGAATCAGATATAAACTGTACCTCAGTAACTGAGCAGATAATTCTAGACAAATTAAGAATCATGTTTATCCGTCTATCAGGTTTACCTCAGTAAATACTTTCTTCACCAGTTTCTTTACAAGATGTTGTAATACAATTACATCCTGATAATTTACCCTGACAGACATGGCCAATTTCTGATACTGTTCTACAGCACAAAATCAGTGTATTTCTGCTAAAGGTGACTTTATCTTACCAATTATGCATGCTACATTCATAGAATCTAATTCTTAAATAATTTAAATCTAACATTATGTCTTAAGTCTCCAGCTGCTTGCAGTGCTCAGACAACTACTGGACATACCTGGAAGACGACAGTTCAGCTTTTTGGGAGTTAAAAGTTTGCTTTCACTCTATACAGAGCAGCTGCAACAAAGAATCTTTTGAGCACATGTAGTGCCAAAACTTTGAAATATCTGTTTGCAATTCAAACCATCACTTTTTAACTGTCGTATTGGGAGAGCCAGAGCACCCAATCATTTCCTGAACATGAAAACAATTCCCAGGAGATATCACCTTTTTCTGACTTGAGGGGTATCATCAATGATATTCCTCAGATTAGGATCTCAGTGCAATGTGGATCTTTTGCATCTCAGAAGAAAAAACCCTCTAGTCCAAATTCAGCGCTACATTTACCGTGGTTATACTCCTCCTCTGTCATAACTATGGCGTTTAAGCTTGCATTTATCTAAAAAAGGTTTGTAATCATATCTAATTTCAGATGGACTCACTTTACCTTTCCAGAGCTCAGTGAGTAGGGCCCTGACCTGAAAGGTACGCCCATTTATGCCCCAGTTCTACCTGAACTTTATCCCTGCATGGACCTGGCAGTCCAGACTTAACTCTAACGGGGCTCCAGACTTAAAACATGAGTTACTCTGGCTGAGCCAAGACTCCAGACTCTGGAAGTATTAACTCATATTGAGATCTAGATGCAGCTTTGGCTGGTCCATTGTAGTGAACACTGGAGTTTCACCTCACTCATCTTGATTTCTAAGGGAAGGAAGAGGGAAGCCAGGTGCACAAACAAAAAGGAGGCCACTATGGAGTTTACTGGCTCTGTCATAGGAATGACGGAGGACACCATAATAGGTATCCACATGGTAGTACAGACAGTATAAAGGTATTATATTATATAAAGTGTCATGCTCTGGAGGAATCCTTCTGCCTTCTTTTTGCAGTTATGGTAGACAAAATGAAGTCCACTGTTTTTGTCACTTAAGGAATGTGTCTACAGTGATGCTGCTGTCTTCCTCTCTTCTTTCTCTGTAACAGCAACACTGTAGAGCAGGTGTAAAAATTTTCAGGCTCTTTGCTCACTCTCCAAGATAAATGCTCAGTCCAGGCCTTGTAGCTGGTCTAGGAGAGTGCTTAGCCCCAGCCCACATACCCTTGGTTACTAACCTGCACATGGATCTATACAGTATCTGGACTTGCTCTGGCTCAGTTCCAGGAAGCTTGAGGACAGTGAAAATGACGTCTGGCTGTACATCTGTATATTTACAGAAAGAGGCAGAAGTTGGCAATTGCAAATCTGCCTAATTATTAGTGATATTAGCAGATTTGAGTTCTCATCCAGTTTTTTATGCAAGCCTAAGATCCACAAGCAGTGTCACTGGGTCCAGACTGAAGGGATAAGTCTTTGTGTAAAAAGAACATTAACAAAGATGAAAAGGACTTCAATGTACAGCATGAGACTTGGTTTGAGTATTGTGACTAACCATGGTAAGCAGACTGGCTTACTTTCCTTTAAACAGGTCAAATTTTATTTTACTTCATGCTTGCCTAGTTCAGTTGATTGTCCTTCACTGAAACAAGCCAATTTATGCTATTCCTGATGAACATTAAGCAGAAGCTGGCTTAGTTTCTTCAAACTCTCTAAGTGAGGATCATGTATCTCCAGCCAGGTTAGACCAGTAGCTCTTGGAATTTAACATGTTCCTTAGATGCTGCTGTTTCACCCCATAAACCTATTAGCTACCCCCACCCTTACCACCACAAAATCATCTTATTACACAGGGAATGAGAATACTTGGTCTGGGATATTGCAGCATCTTTGTCTACTTTACAGACTGTACAAATTCCTTTGTTCAAGGGCAGTTGTCAGCTGGGAAACTTTAATTTATATAAGCAAATTTAGTGCACCATTAACGAAACAAAGTATCAATAATTAGGTCAAAGTTCCAGCTAAGACCAAACAAAACCAGTACAACAAAAAGGAAATTTTTAGTGGAGAATATCTGCTACTGAAATTATGTTTCCTGTTTTCACCCAGGAACCAGCTATTGTGGGAGGATAAAAGCAATGAAACCAAAGATAATGGGATCCTCTGAAGAACTCATGACCTCTTTTCTAAAGAAACATTAGTGTGTATTGTTCAGTAAAATAAACAAACAAATAAAACCTCTTATCCTCTCCTGCAGATTGTGATATGTATTAATTTTTTAAAAATGTAGAAGAAACCTGTTGTGTTGTAATATCCTGAAATACAACTCAGTAATAAATTTAAAGGCTCTATATAAATAATTGCAGCTTAACTCAAGATCTAAGCTTTTAGCCATAAATTAGATGCCTAAGTTGGTTTACTGGCCCTTATTGAGTTCAACATATAGAAAAATGCCTAGATTTACTACAAGGCAACTTGTAATTTCACTATCTACAGGATTTTAAAAACTTCTCAGAGTATGTTTATGCTGCGGAGAGCTCACATTGCAGCTTATGTAGAGATTTGTGAACTAGCTTTAAATTGCTATCCATTAGTGTACCAGAGTATACTGCAAAGCCAGCAGAGGAGGGTGGATGAATACTGTGTTAGTAATGCCAGCTTTCTTTATAAAATTCTATACATTTTTGTTGTTCAAGTCCTGTCGCTTTACTTTCAATGAACAGATTTCCCCCAAACTAAACACTTGTTTTCCTATTGATTTTGGTTTAAACTAAAGTTTGCAGATCTGTAGCTATCAAGGAAGCTGTCCCAAAACTAAACTCCTATTTTCTGACTACTGTAGATCTTTTTTTAAAAAAAAAAAAAACATGTAGGTAATCATCTGTCCATATAAAGCCATTTTAGAGTGATCCAAACCACATTAGAAGGATCTTTGCTTTGATTATGAGTGGAAAAAGTCTATGGTGAATTATAAAATTCACAACATACTACAGTGATCAGAGTGACTTGTGTAAGGAGGACTTAATAGCGTCTCAGAACTTGAGTTTCCAAGAAATAATGATGACACTTGCCTCCTAGTAATTATTAACCAGTCTTAACAAGAGAGTGTAGAACAAAATGAGATTTGTGCTTAAACTAATTGTGTTCCCAAGTAACAAAAATAACCATTGGAAGAACATACCTCAAAAAAATTTAGTTAATAATCCCAGGAATATGCAGTGACTATCCTTAGCCAGTCTTTTTTTGGGTTCTCATTTCTACCTGCTGTCAGACTAAAACTAAATACATGGGAAATTAGCAATGCTGCCATTTCAGGTTTTTTTGGATGAAGGAGAAATGACACCCTAGAATAGCTAGGACACAAATCTATTACCTGTTCATCCTGTAGCAAGGGTAACAGATGAAGAAATTGTTTGCAGCTGCAGGTTGGAAATAGATTCTACTTAAGAGTGATTTAGTATCAAGGTTAGACTTACTCATTTGGGCCAAACCTGACAATAACAACAAAAAAATATATTCCAGTTAATTGTAGGGGATATTTCACAAACAACAGGTATCCATAGTCTTAATATGGCTTGGCTGGCAATACAGATATGTGGGAGAGAGTTCACAGAACTCCAAATAGCTGCAAACTATTCAACAGCAGGACCTCAACAAAATGTTCAGAGACAGTACAAGAAGCATAATAATACAAAACAAGATATTTCACTACTAAGCTGTGAGTTGGAGAGTTACTGTTTCATATTTTATATTAGAGTTAATAATGTCTAAATACCATTGCTAGACATAAACTGTAGAAAATATATAGGAAATACTTTGAAACTGTATTTCTAGATCCAGGAAAACCATAGTCCTCATTGCCTACCTGCACACAGCCTGAAATTAAATAAAATGTAGAAGAAATAGTAATTGTTACAAACTAAATTTAGAAGCCATGAAAGGAGATGTGCTTGTTTATAGTTAATGGTCCCTGATTAATGCCAGCTGGTGGTTTGCTTCTCTGCTTCAGAGTTTTGCAGTGCAATGTACCATACGCTGACATGACTCACTGCCCACAGGCAGTGCCAACCTGTTCAGTGCAGGAGAAGAGCTATCAAGAGCACTGGGGCTCTGACAAGGCACACATGGCTGAGTGTCCAGTGGATACAGCCAGAACACAGGGACGAGGTCCTTGTGTGCAGCAACAGAGAGAGAATTAGCATGGGAAGTATACTTTGTTCCTTTTGCTGCCCTTCTTGCCCTGGTATAAAGCAGTGGGTTGTTACTTGGCACGTTCTTAGCCTTCTGTGCTTGTTGCTTTTGAGTTTTTCCATCTTTAGTTACTACTATCCCATACCCATGGGATACTGGATTGATGCTAGATTCCCCAAGGCATAGAATTTACTGAACTGCCCATTTTGATATATCAGACTCATGTTTATTCATTTATATACTCAACAGCATAATTAATAACACATTTTAAGTTGTTTTGTAAACCATCCAATCTAGATATTGTCTAGAAAGTAATTATTAAAATAATTTATCTGATAATCCAAGAAAAGTTAACTCTAATTTTCTTAATTGAAAACACTTCATCCTCTCCCTTTATCTTAGTGATTAATAAAGATATATGTTAGTAAGGAAAAAAAATCTCTGATTATATTTTAAGCTTCAGTTACTCTTTTACTAGTGTAGTAGCAGTAATGGTGTCCATTGCCAACTTACATGAAAAGGCTTGTATTCCATTTACATATCTTTATATTCCAAAGAAAGAAGGATATACTTTCATGTTGCTGCTCCTCACAGAAGTGGAGAAACCTGAGTATGGCTGTTGAGAGTTCTATAGCTGTATTTGGAAGAGACCACTGACTTTACTAGTATTGTTATTATCATTCTTTTGACTCTGTCTCTTCTCTGGTGAGTCATCACCATGTCATTAGAGAGGCCAAATAACTTTGCTATCAAGCTTTTAAAAGTCAATAAAAACCTCTAGGAATTGTCTTGTCTCTGACTTCCTTGGAAGGAGAGTATCTTCAGTATCACTACTACAGCTGCCTTGTGCACCATAGATGACTAATTGAGCCAAAACAAGGTATTTTTCCCATCAATACGTTTGTTCTAAAATACCAAGGACCACTTGCATAAGGTTAATTAAATCTCTTTTCAGAGAGTCATAGTTTCTGATCGTAGTAATACCTTTCAGCCAGCTTAATCTAAATTGCATGAATCTTCCTTATATTCCCAATGCATACTGTGACTATGAGAACGGAGTGGGGGGGAATACCCAATTATTTGTTTCTCAATCAGTTCCAAAGGTTAGAAAAGCACTAAAAACTATCATTCATTGTCTTTACAACAGATGGTACTCTTGCATGCAGTCCTTACTCTCCAAACATGGTTACAGACATGTAATGTTGTATTAACATTATGTTATGAAAAGATCAGCTTCTTGTGTTCTCTCCTTTTGAGCATAGAACAGGTCTGATTATAACTAATCACATGAGGTACAAATCATTTGAGGATAATTACGAAAAAAGGCAGACTTTTCAGTAGTTCTGTACACCAAGATTTTATAGCTTACTGCATTTATCATACTATGTATAATACTAGAATTTGAGACTGAATAAAAACAGAGAAGAAAAAATAATATTTTAGCATCCCTGAGCAAGCTTTGCATGTAGTTATTGAGAAAAATAGTTAATAATTCTTTAAGCATAAGCCAATGAAAGGGGACAAAGAACAAGGAAAGCTACATGATTCTGCTCCCACAGCACAAGCCAGCAAAGATAATGGAGCATGGCATTCCTCTCATCCCTTGCCTGAAGCAGTAAAGGCTTCACTACCTGACAGGAGTGATCAGAGGGGAAATGCTTCCATTCCTTAGGTAATTGCAATAAAGGTATAAGTAAAAAGCTCTGAGCTGGTGATTATACCCAGGCTTTATGAGTCCTTGACCCAGAGAGTAGTATTTTGATATATGAGTCTCACATACAGTAGTTGCTCTGGAGCAAATTGTTCCAGAGGTTCATCCATACAGAGGAAAGTGAAGAGTGATAATGAGTAAAATGAGCCTAGGATATTTGAACAAGGCTAACGACACTTTATATTTACTCTTCACATCTAAGAAGCATTGTCTTGCTGGAACATATTCAGTGGCTCATTCACTGGTTGTGAGGAACTGTATTGGTGAGAAAATGTCACAGTAGCAATTTGTTTTCTCTAAAATGACAGAGTAGAACTGGAACACAGACAATGAGACAGACTTGGTCAGACTCCTGGGTTCAAAACAGTAACTCAGGGTGAAGATCAGTTGGTCCCATTTACTTATAAACCAGAGAATAAATAGGGTGGAAAAAGGAAGCAATGAAAACTGAAGACTATACATGACACAGAGTAAACTCCTCTTCAGAGAAACAGTTGTGAAAGGCATGCTCTTGTGCTGCACTGGTTAATAACCAATTGCGTTGTCATATGCTTTGGGCACAGGAAATAAGTGAGATCATCATGCTTGGATGCTCCACATATACTGTGCAGAAAAAGTTAATTAACCTGAGAAAATATATATATCATTTAGGAATGCAGCTAGATACTCTCAAAATAAGTCATTTCCATATGTTCACCTGTGGCACAAATTACTTTCTGGAAAAAAAAAAAAATCTGCATCACTGATGCATCATGGAGTTTATTTGCGTCAGTGAAAAACAGCTCAAAAAAAAAAAAAGAATTCATAATCCTGGAGAAGAAAATTAAGCTTTTGCTGGACACAGATCTAAACATTAGACAAACACTCTCTTTTGTCTTTGAAATTCAACCCTTCATGTGAAACCTACAAAACAGACAGATCCTGTATACTAACTAAAGCAGATTTTACACTGCCAACTGACAGTCATGCTTTCCCAGTTTCCAGTTTTATTTTTCAGCTCTCTCAAATTCAACATAAGAACTTCTCTTTCTACAATATATCCAAAGAAATTTCTCTAACACCCCTTTCAGGTTCTTGTCTCCACGTCTTTGCAATCCAGCTGGCTAGTCTTAAAGAAGCTTCTTAGAGAAGAGAGTTTACTTATTTCTATCTCAAAGTTCAAGAGTCTTCCCTCTAGCCCTCCCTTCAGCACCAATTACTGAAAGTGAAGTCTGTGCCAGGGAGTTTCACTTCACTTTCATGCTTTTCCTTCCTTACTGCCACAGACTTCGACAGACAAATTCATTAGAGGAGCAACCACTACTAATCCTCAGCTGGTATCTAGGCAAGCATGGTGCTTTTCCTTTTTTCTATCAGTTGTTCTTAGCCCTTATTCTTCCATTTTTCAGCTGCATAAGAACATCCAGGCACATGGGCCACCTGTAAGAACTAGGAAACATAAAAATGTACAAACAGGAAGCTTGTCAAGGGAATTATACGGAAATAAATCTCCAAAACTCCATGTTCCTGACAGAGATGTATTCTACTTATTTTCAAGATAAGGTTAATAGAGTACATCAAAAGAAGGGTTGTTGAATACACGTTTGGCCTACAGTTTGTGAAAGGTGAAAATTGTCTATTTCTCTCTTAATTTCTGACAAACTTATCTGTACTCTTATATCCAAACACACAGGTGGGAATTTGGGAGTCCTTATCATCACTTAGAAGTTGATGATGACCTAAGCAGCCTTGATAAGCTGATAAACAGCCTTGCAGTAGGGGATGTGTTGCAAGCATAACTCCACTGAGCAGTCCTTTTCTGAGAAAAGTTATGGCATCTCTTACTGTCTGCTGTCGGCACTTGGAACAACACCAAAGCACTTACTGATTCATTCAGGTGCCCTTCCAAATTGTATTAAGTCTAAGGTAATTGGCTTCCATAAATTTAGGACAAAGGAAATACACGTCTTAATTCAGATTCCATTTGTTTTAAACTAATTTAGTTTCATTTTATGAAAAGGATAGCACCAAGGTTATAAATTTCAGTATGATCTCTTGTTTAAAACTGGGTTATAAATTCCCAGTTTTACTTGTGGCAATACCTTGATAGCACATGGTAATATAGATGTATTCAAATGTCAGTGTTTTTCATACTGATGTTTAAGTCACACTGTTTTAAACAATGATAGGGTGTGCTTGCAACTGTGAGGCAAATAGAGAATATTAAAACCAGTAAAACCACTGTGAAATGATGGTGTGATGAGAGGAGAATTCTTTGAGAGAGGCTATTTATTTATGTACACCTATATTACCTGTGTTTGGAAAAGCACTTAATCTATCTATGGCCCATTTAAATTCCCCACTCCTAAAATTACCTGAGGTCATCAAAGTATTATGTATGTAATTTTAACAGGTATAATATCTTCTATAATATATTACTGCAGTAAGCAAACTTTAGAATGGACAGATATATTGATTGAAAATTTATCTGGTTTCCTGTTTTGCTGCAAACGGTATTCAAACAGAAATCTAAAATTCCCTTAATCTCAAAATGCATGCAGGTTTATAATCTTATCTTGGAAAAAAGCTTAAAAGTACAATTTGTTGAATTTTGAATCATATCAGTGATGAGTAAAGCACAGACGTGACAACTTGGGTATGAGCTATAAATTTCACATCAATTTTTATGTCAATTTTTTCTGTTATGTTTGATGTTCTAAAAGTTTTGCTAAAACCTGGCCTGTGCACAGCTTTTCTTAAAGCTCTTTGGGTTTTATAGGGTTTTTTTGAGAGTTATGTAAATAGTTGAATGAAAAGAAAAAAACCAAAGACCCTCCCACAATGAAAGACTTCTTAACACTATTGTCTCTTGAGAGATTTCCCTAATTTGTTCAGATTTGTTCAGATGCTTTCACTTCTATTTTACAGAATAATTCAGTGTAATTAGTACAAATCTCCAGTTAAGACCTGAAATCCCTACTTGTATAACCAAGCATATCAAATGCTTATCTCTTGAGGAAAAATGATTTATCACATTCTTCCTTCCTGCTAATACCTCAGAAATGCCCTCATTTTTATTAAATTCAGTAAATTTCTTAGCTTTATAGCAACTCACATCAAACTCCAATATTTACTTAGAAGCATTGACTTGCTTAGTATGGGAGTATTTAGTGTCTTCTAAATATGAAATTATATTTGGGTTGTATTAGAAAAGAATGCATGAGGGGAAAAGATCTATTATTTATTACAATTACACTTTTCATTATTTCCAGGCTTTAAATAATCCCCTGAATAAAAGATGCATATCTGAATATGCATATCTGCATATATATTCTAATTTATATTAGAAAAATAAAGTCCACTTTTTCTACCAGGAGTGAATTTTACTTTGATACTTCTGATTAAAATGCTGCTAGTGCATTAAAGCTAAACCTTCTCCAATATAATAGCAATTTCAAGACAAAAATGCTCTGTTTTTCTCAAAGACAGCCTTATTCACTATCAAATTAAAAGGTTCCATTGCATGTATAGAGATAGAAAATATTCAAAAACATTTATGTGAAACAACAGTAAACAATAGAGAACTCCTTTGTAAAATAGAAGTGACATAAGAAGAAATTGCTTAATACTGGCAATGCAATTTTTGATTTTTCAGTAGGAGTTGAGGGTAGCGACTTCCTAAAAGGAAGAAAAATCTGTGTGTGCTTACTCTCAAAATTTATCCAAAGACAACCTGACTTAGAATATTCTCCTTATTTTTAAATGAGAAATCAAAGCTTCACATGCCAACATCTACTGGAATTTGAGGTGATAAGGAATTGACCACTGTGCTGAATGCTACTTCTTTGAGGACAGAAAGTTAAAACCTCAGCATCACTCCTTAGAAATATGCCAATATGTAATGCACTGATCCAATTCCTGTGATGCACCCTTAATACCCACGTTCATTACTCTGCACATTATTTATTACTTACTTCTTTAGATGAAAAAACCTATACCTGGAAAAATAATCCATGATGTAAGTGAACTTGATAGTAAATTTGGTCTATATCACATGCTCTCTGAGACCATACTTCCTTTAGTGCCTGTCATAAACTCTGGTTTTGGTTATACAACATTTCAAACTTACTGCAAAACTATTATCATCCCTCAGTCTTACACATCCCAGGAGATGACACAACTTAGAACAAAATATGGTAGAATAAAATTGCTTAAAGCAGTAAGAAATCATTGCTCTAGGTATAACTTCTTTTCACATGTGTCAAAAATAATGTGATTTAAAATTTTAAAAAATGCTTTAACAGGCTTTCTTTATGATATAAGAACTACTTTTAGGACACAAACCATCAAGAATATAGATGCAATATAGTTAATAACTCACAGGAATACAAAGTTAGGAAGTGAATAATTGTGTAAGATTTTCTATTCCATCTCACTACATTTGTCGCTGCCCACTGTCCACCCACACACCCACACCTGGTGTGTGCTCCCCGGCTAGCCCCCTCAGTGGGCTTGCGGCAGGAGTGGCTGGTCTTCGGGCTCTTGATCAGCCCTAAGTCCCAGTAAAGGCTTTGTGCCTTTAACGACGTGTGACACGACTGCACCAAGCAANGACAATGAATTTAACTAAACCGCAACATACATTGAGGCAAAAGCTAGAGTACCCAGATAATACGTAACAGATGTTTGTCTATTGTATTTCACTAAAAAGAAGATACTTCCTCAGACCTTGTAAGATATTTCACTCTAACCTTTCAGGGTTTTTTAAATTTTCAAGGGTTTTGTTTTTAAATTCTTAGATATTCCTTTCCCAAATAATCATCTTTATTATCCCTTCTTCTAAAAATTAAAAAAAATTCCAGGTATGCTTTGCAGTAATCTATGTTGGCTTTCTTCTTTATTTCTGATATGATGGCTGTGTAGATTAAAACATCATGGTGATACCAGAAACAAAAGAAAACTACCCCAGAAGATTTTGCCAAAACCAGCTATTTTTCAAAAATCTGGTGGTGGAAAAAGAAATAATTTGTTCGGTCCTGAACAACACCTAACTGAGCACACTGTTAATGATGGCTCAGAAGGCTATAATTTCATTAGCTTAAATAAAACTAATAAAAACTAATAAAACTCAGTGGTCTATTTTATTGAAAATTTTTAAAGGTTATATTGAGACAGTTCCAGGTTAAGGTCCAGAATATTGACTCCAATGGTTCCAAAATCTTTACTGGCTTTAGTGACTCCCAGGTCTCTTTATCCAATCTGATGCAACTGTGTTTGGGCTTCTCAGCAAGGGAAAAGGCCTCAAGAGATATGCCTGGACTTGACTTACCTCATTATATCTCCTAGATGATGCAAGAAAAATAACAAACACAGACTGATAAAGTGTTGCTTTTATAGGACAGGCACTATACAATTAAATATTATTGAATTAAGTTTTGAAATTTTATTCAATAATGTCCAAATCTCACTGCATAATTATGTGAAAGAAAAATGCTGATTCTTCAGCTCTGTATACTGAGAGTGACCTAAATTTGATATTCAATAAGATATTCAAAAACTTTTTAATTGCATGCAGATGGCAAAGATTAATAAAGTCAGCATTTCAAATGAAAAGGTTCTGTCCAGTGTCTTAGATTGTATTTTCCAGCTGATGAAGACATCTATACTGAGACTCAAAAATGAACAAATCTAATAAATTGAAAAGAATTAAGGAATGCATTTTATAAACCAAAATAGTTTTGTAGAACTACATATTTATTACAGAAATAAGGGAATATAAGATTACATGTAAAATTCACAAAAGAGACAAGGTTGCTCCTTTACTTGATGTGGTCTACATCCAAAACCATAATAAATCTTTTCTCTTTTTTTTCTAACCCAGTCTTTGTTATTGCTACATCTTGGTGGAAAAGAAGTCCCATATGACAAAATGTGGATTTGTTTTACGTTGACATAAACTGGATTGACTAAATGACTGGATAATAGACATACAATTAGCATTACTATTAATCTGTCTTTGAGGAAAAAGTAGTTTTCTTGGTTTGAATATGTTTTCATAGGTATACTTTCTGATGTGTTCATCTAAAGCTACATTTTACTTGCAGCCATAGTCAGTATTAAGTTATATGACATTTATTGTATAAAATAAATAACGGCTTTTAGGGAATATTGCCACTGTAACAAAACTGTTTCTTGAACATATCCTATTTCTCAAGTGCTCACTCTTTGGATCGTTAAGATTAACAATAAGACTCTTGATTCTTACTGAAGATAAAACAGTTTTCCTATCTCTTTCCTGGATATGCTGCTGCATAAATGGTTTTGTTGTTGTTGTTGCTGCTGTTGTTGAAACGATTTCTTACTCCAAAAGACTGCAATGTGTTTTTCTTATACTCTAAAAATCAAGCATTAAACTGCCTCTTTGTTCTGCTGTCCTCACAGTGATGCCCCCCTCTGACATCATGCACTCCAGACTATAGAACGGG
The DNA here is from genome assembly GCA_013397375.1 of Toxostoma redivivum. NCBI lineage: Eukaryota > Metazoa > Chordata > Aves > Passeriformes > Mimidae > Toxostoma > Toxostoma redivivum. The sequence continues at coordinate 237,138 of VXBI01004476.1, forward strand.
AACACAAGAGATGTGTCACCCTAAAGCTCTTTGCCTGGCGTCTAGCATACGTCAGAGTCTTTTTATACTTCTTACTCTATTCTGTTTTCACATTTATTACTAGATGCTGTTGAGCAATGAACAGATGTTCTTCCTACTGTGCTGTGTGATAGTTTTAAGTGACTTTTTTTAGAACAGATGTTCTCCTGCATGCACTTCATTTTCTTTAGTCTTTATGAGTTAACATCTGACAACTAATTCTTGCTTAAATTTAAGGAAAAATGTTCACTGGGGAATCCCACCCAAGCCATGGGCCATCATTTCTAGAAATTAGTTAGCTCAGGGTACAAGAGCACACCAGAATATATTGATCAATAACAACAAAAAGAAAAACAGTTATCTAAGGGGATAGGAAGGTAAATTGTTGAGTTCAAGCCACAGCAAGTCCACATTCAAAATTAATAGCCTGCAACCAGGCCAATTCACAATGGGAGTCAAATATCACATCAGAGTTCAGAAAAAAGAATCAGAGCCAGGAAAGAAGCTGAAGTAGAGCAATAAACAGACAGATGCATAGGGAAGAGAAAAGACACATAGGTTAGATTAAAAAGCTAAGTTTACATCATGCACATGGTAGAAATCCCAGAAATGCAAGCTGGTCATGACAGTCCAAAATATTTCTCGGGAAATTGGCTCCACCAAGTAGTAGTCAAGGACAAAAAAGAGCCAAGGAGATAAATTTTTAATGGTTTGGTGGATATTACAAAAAGCCTACAAATTTCCACTAAAGCACTTAGCATTTTCACAGGAAAATACTTAGAACTGGTTCACTTAGGAAGGAGCTGCTTTCCAGCTGTTGAAGTTTAGGCCCAGCTGGAAATTAAGCACCATGCAGCCACTCACCCAACTCTCCTCTTCCACCACAACCCAGTGGAATGGGGAGGAGAATCAAAGTAAAACTCATTAGTTGAGACAGGAACAGTTTAATAGGGAAAGCAAAATCTGTGCACAATAGCAAAGCAAAACAAAGAAATAATTCCCTGTTTCCCATGGGTTCGGTCATCTCCAGGAGAGCAGGATATCATCACGTATGTGATGACTTGGGAAGACAAATACTACCCCTCCAATTGTCCCCCACCTTCCTCCTTCTTCCTCCCACTTTAAGCACTGACCATGATGTCAGATGGTCTGGAGCATCTCTTTGATCAGCTGAGGTCACCTGTCCTGGTTGTGTCTCCTCCAACCTGCTGTGCATCCCCTGCTGCCAGTGTTACAGCATGGACAGCAGAAAAGGCCTTGGCTCTGTGTAAGCCCTGCTAACAAAACCATCTCTGGATTATCAGTCCTGTGTCCAGCACAAATCCAAGACACAGGCCCAGACTAGCCACTGCAAAAAAAGTTAACACCAGCCAAAATCAGCAGAGAGCATAATAAAATAATCCCACTTTGAGTTCTGGCATAAAAAGAAGTGATGATCTTTCAGCATTTATCTGCTCCATTTTATCCACCCCTATTACATTGTCAGAATAAGATTTAAAATATTGCTGGACCTCATGTGCACAGTTCCATGTGTATGAGTCTTACTTCTTATTTGTAAGTAAGTAAAAAAAAAAATAAATAAAAGAAAAACCAAGGCAGGATAGGCAAACTGTATTATATGTCAAATTAGTCAAATTAAACACCTAAACACTGAAAAATCCCCAGTCTTTTAACAAATATGTTAAAGTGTTTGACCAAGCCCAAGACTTTGAACAACAGAAATTCTTCATGAAGTCTCTTTTTTGTGGCTTTTTTTGTTTGTTTTCTGTTTTGTTTTGTTTTGAATTTTTTGGGGGGGAAGGGGGAGGGGGGAACACGATGAGGGGACACGTGTCTGAATTTATATTTTGAAGAATATCGGTTCTTCAAGGGATTCATTTGTGCAATAAACAAGCTATTGATTGAGAGAGAAGTAGAGCTTTCCGTGGAAAATCTAGGATAACTCACTAGTTTTGCAATTTTTCATTGCTCAGGAGTAAGCATACATAAATAATAAATATGAGCTGAAGATCTCCACATGAAACCTACATGCATTAAAACTGAAGCAAAATTAGAGCATGCTACTGAACATGGAATAAGACTCCTCAGTATACTATGTCCATTTGGTTTTCTACTTTATTTGGCTGACTTGCAATAGAGGTCAGAATCCCTATAGAATTTTGTGGCATTTTCACTTTTTCTGTTTTCATATTTCACTTTTTTATCACATTTTTATTTAGCTGTGATTGCTAATGTAAACCAGACTGACTTGCTGCATCAACTATCATTAACATGCGTTAGCTAGGCTACAAAAGAAACAATGTCTTTTAAATCTCGCTGCTTCCCTGACTGATAATTCAAGGTCATCCAAATGTCACTGACCTATGTTTTCTTTACTGTAATATCTGCTTTTATGAATTTTCTGCATCTTTTTACTGTAAGAAGCCTTGTGGTCCAGTATGACAGAGACACTATTTACAGTCTTTAAAAACTAGTAAAATTCCTACCAAAATGTATAATCTTGATAGAACAAATTATGATAGAACAAATTATGTAAAAGCTTGTGCTCATATCAAAAGGAACAAGACTTACCAATGTGTTAGTATTTCCTGGAAGTAGCAAATATCTTCTCTCTGTTAGTATTAGACTGTTGACATATTTAAACAGCTATATTTTCTGAATGCATATTTCTGAAAACAAGACCATCCCTACTATACATTTTTCCAATGTCTAGAACAGGAAGGCAGCCCCAACCCCAAAGCATCAACAGCATCGGTCAGTGCAACTGAAAGATGGAAAGAGTAGGTAAAATGCATTGTGATGTGTATTCTCCATGATTTCTGTCATCAAGTTTTCATAGGTATTCCATCAAAGACAGTAAAAAGGAAGATATTAACAGGATATTTACAAGAAAGACCCAGTCTTACGGGAAATCATAAGCCAAAATATTGTAGAAAAGCAGAAAGTATTTTAAAATGCTACCAGTGGTGATTGGGAATTGGAAATTGGCCTAACCAAGGAACATCCAACCCCCTTGCCACCCTCAAGTCCCACTCACAGCTTCTTTTTCAGGTACAGACACAGCAAAATCTGCTCGTTTTGTGTCATGTTCTTCATCCTGGAGCAAAGAGATGAGAACAGGGGGCTGTTCTCCACCATACATCGAGACCCACGAGGCCTCATCTCTTGATGGCACAGGCACTGTGCAGACCACAGGCAGCCTGAACATCTGAGAAATGTCTTTGGTACTAATGTACACACACAGATGACTTCCACAACAAAATTCAAGGGTGATTCACAAATATGCTTCTTTTTACAAAAAGATCTGTGAACCTCTTAGAGGAAAACTACCAGGGAGTCAGACACGTTTTGCCATGCTACTGTGTCCTGAGTGGAGGACTGTTTTGCATCACTTCTTTACTTCACTTATGTTTTTTGGATTCCAGTTTGAGTATTTGGTATTTTCTGCCTTGCTTTTTTTCTGTGTTTAATATTTTGTTTTGCCCCTTACTTAATAATATCAACTCCTACCATCTAAATGCTTTCCCAACTTCTCTCGGGACTTCTTGAGAAATAACTGCTTTCTTAAGAAATAATATAATATTGTTTTTCATATTACTGTAAACCATAATAATGAATTCCAAAAAAAAGAAAAAATATATAAATTTTATTAGAAAAAATTTAAAAATAGATTAAACAAAAAGATAAATTTATGAAAAAAANACCAAGGCAGGATAGGCAAACTGTATTATATGTCAAATTAGTCAAATTAAACACCTAAACACTGAAAAATCCCCAGTCTTTTAACAAATATGTTAAAGTGTTTGACCAAGCCCAAGACTTTGAACAACAGAAATTCTTCATGAAGTCTCTTTTTTGTGGCTTTTTTTGTTTGTTTTCTGTTTTGTTTTGTTTTGAATTTTTTGGGGGGGAAGGGGGAGGGGGGAACACGATGAGGGGACACGTGTCTGAATTTATATTTTGAAGAATATCGGTTCTTCAAGGGATTCATTTGTGCAATAAACAAGCTATTGATTGAGAGAGAAGTAGAGCTTTCCGTGGAAAATCTAGGATAACTCACTAGTTTTGCAATTTTTCATTGCTCAGGAGTAAGCATACATAAATAATAAATATGAGCTGAAGATCTCCACATGAAACCTACATGCATTAAAACTGAAGCAAAATTAGAGCATGCTACTGAACATGGAATAAGACTCCTCAGTATACTATGTCCATTTGGTTTTCTACTTTATTTGGCTGACTTGCAATAGAGGTCAGAATCCCTATAGAATTTTGTGGCATTTTCACTTTTTCTGTTTTCATATTTCACTTTTTTATCACATTTTTATTTAGCTGTGATTGCTAATGTAAACCAGACTGACTTGCTGCATCAACTATCATTAACATGCGTTAGCTAGGCTACAAAAGAAACAATGTCTTTTAAATCTCGCTGCTTCCCTGACTGATAATTCAAGGTCATCCAAATGTCACTGACCTATGTTTTCTTTACTGTAATATCTGCTTTTATGAATTTTCTGCATCTTTTTACTGTAAGAAGCCTTGTGGTCCAGTATGACAGAGACACTATTTACAGTCTTTAAAAACTAGTAAAATTCCTACCAAAATGTATAATCTTGATAGAACAAATTATGATAGAACAAATTATGTAAAAGCTTGTGCTCATATCAAAAGGAACAAGACTTACCAATGTGTTAGTATTTCCTGGAAGTAGCAAATATCTTCTCTCTGTTAGTATTAGACTGTTGACATATTTAAACAGCTATATTTTCTGAATGCATATTTCTGAAAACAAGACCATCCCTACTATACATTTTTCCAATGTCTAGAACAGGAAGGCAGCCCCAACCCCAAAGCATCAACAGCATCGGTCAGTGCAACTGAAAGATGGAAAGAGTAGGTAAAATGCATTGTGATGTGTATTCTCCATGATTTCTGTCATCAAGTTTTCATAGGTATTCCATCAAAGACAGTAAAAAGGAAGATATTAACAGGATATTTACAAGAAAGACCCAGTCTTACGGGAAATCATAAGCCAAAATATTGTAGAAAAGCAGAAAGTATTTTAAAATGCTACCAGTGGTGATTGGGAATTGGAAATTGGCCTAACCAAGGAACATCCAACCCCCTTGCCACCCTCAAGTCCCACTCACAGCTTCTTTTTCAGGTACAGACACAGCAAAATCTGCTCGTTTTGTGTCATGTTCTTCATCCTGGAGCAAAGAGATGAGAACAGGGGGCTGTTCTCCACCATACATCGAGACCCACGAGGCCTCATCTCTTGATGGCACAGGCACTGTGCAGACCACAGGCAGCCTGAACATCTGAGAAATGTCTTTGGTACTAATGTACACACACAGATGACTTCCACAACAAAATTCAAGGGTGATTCACAAATATGCTTCTTTTTACAAAAAGATCTGTGAACCTCTTAGAGGAAAACTACCAGGGAGTCAGACACGTTTTGCCATGCTACTGTGTCCTGAGTGGAGGACTGTTTTGCATCACTTCTTTACTTCACTTATGTTTTTTGGATTCCAGTTTGAGTATTTGGTATTTTCTGCCTTGCTTTTTTTCTGTGTTTAATATTTTGTTTTGCCCCTTACTTAATAATATCAACTCCTACCATCTAAATGCTTTCCCAACTTCTCTCGGGACTTCTTGAGAAATAACTGCTTTCTTAAGAAATAATATAATATTGTTTTTCATATTACTGTAAACCATAATAATGAATTCCAAAAAAAAGAAAAAATATATAAATTTTATTAGAAAAAATTTAAAAATAGATTAAACAAAAAGATAAATTTATGAAAAAAACCCAAAAATATTAAACCGACTGTTACAAAGCATTGAGTTTAAAAAGCAGAATAAGATGGCAAAGAACTCTTATTCAACTCAGAGGCTTTGTACTCAGAAACACTGTAAATAAATAAAATATGAGGAAGGTTTTGACAAAAGAGTAGATATGAGAAATATCCTCAATTAAAAACACTACTTCTGAAAAAGATTGAAAATGGAAGAAAATCTCTATTCTTCAACCCAGAGCTCAGAGCCAGAGGAAATAACACAAACAGAAAAAAAACTTTGACAGTGAAAACACTAGATTTTCCCTAATTTCAAAAAAATGTAAAATTCTTTTAATATAAAATTTTTTCCCAGGGGATAAATAGATGAAGAATGTGGAGCCCAGACAGTTCCTAAGAATTAAAAAGAAAGAATTCTTTTGAAAAACCCCAAGAAAAATAGGACACCTACTTCTGTCAGTCTCAGCTGTAAGATAAAAGAATGTGCATGGTTACAAAGGCTGCCAATGAGTGCCTCAACAGGAAGCTGCTCTGAGATGATAGAATTACTTAATAAGATTTCACAGTGCCAAGAGACCAGAAGGTTCTCTCTGTGGCACCAGTTATGTTGTATCACAGCTCGGTGCTACACTGCTATCAGACAGATGCTTTCAAAAAGACTGCATATGATGCTGGAGCTGAAGTTACCTGGCTGTCTGTGGTTCTGTGCTCCAAAATGAGCTGTCCAGCCTCCAGAAGCCAACATATTAACTGAGTGGCCTGGCACACATTTCCTGCCAGTGCCTGCTCTATTAGGATTTAAGAGCATGTAGGCTATTACTGAATACCCCTATACCTCTCATTCCCTAAATGACTATGTATTACAAGTTTCTTACAGAGAGCTGTGCAATAAGAAAATATTTCTTTAACCAATGGAAGCAATCTCATTCATCTTAAGGCATTTTTTAAGTCGATAGGGTACTAATTGTTATTCATAATCATTATGTTAACTGTAATATGTAGGGAACAGAGTCAAACTCCAGAGGAAAAAAAAAAAAATGGGTTTTCTTCCACCAAGATGGGCTCTTCAAGTGTGAAATGAGAGAGAAAAGGTAAATGTAGTCTAATCAGAAAGTACTGGCAGCAAGGAAATCATATATTTCAGTATAAGAGATAGTAGACTCAACATATCCCAGTTCAGGATGCCTTTCACAAGCACAGCAGCAGACCTGGACTTAACAAAAGATAATGAGGAATCATTACAGATGTTTGCAGGGAATACTCCCAGGAATGATGAGTTATTTGGAAAAAAGAATGGAGATGACTTGGAAAAACTAACACTTGAGGGAAAGTAGACTGATAAGAAGAAAAAGATTATGTATAGGGTGAAGCTTGTCTCTGTTTTGTCTGAAGGTGATTAAAAGCATCTTATCTTTTGTGCAGCACAGCAGAGCACAGAATGCTTGCATTTGCCTTCCCCAGAGTAAAGGATCAAGACAAAAGAAGCTGTGAACTTTGTCAAGTTTTATGTCTGGGCACAGGGAAAGAAAAGGCTCTATTTCAGATATGGCCAACAGAAACAGAATGATTTAGCTATGTCAGGACATAGGACCTGAAAAGGGTTTTAAGCCTAAATACCACTCAATAGTCAAAGCTGATCAATAGGTGAGAGAGTAATTTTATTGTCTGTCAACATGAAAAATTACAGGGTTAGGCCTTGAAAATATTTAAAGGTTTATTTGAGGTAGCAGGTGAATAAAAATTTTCAATGGATAACAGAGGGAAAAAAATGGTCACCATGTTGCAGTTTATCACTTTCAGAAACTTAGTCTGGGATGAGGGTCAGTGGAGAAATTTGAAGCCATAGGGGATTTAAGGAAATTCTGTGAAAATCCCACAGAAGCTGAAAAGTTAGAATGTGCTTCCACCTGAGGTTCAAACATATTCCTTCTGCCCTGGACACATGTCTCTATGAGGAACTTAATGGCACAGCTCCTAAGTAGTGCAGCAGAGACAGAACATGGGAGATTGGTGGGAGGTCTTTCTGTTCGGTTTTGGTTTTCTTGGTAACAGAGCTGCCATGCAAATAAAAGTGTATTTTAACTCTGTGTCACTGGAGGGCTGTAGTCATGGAGTTCAAATGCTGGCAAGTCACAAATTCAAAACAAATTACTTGAAGAAAGAGGGATGACCAGGATGACTAGATCTCCCTATGTAAAACAATTAGAGAGAGAGAAGAAGAAATAAACAAAACAAAGCAAAGAAACAACAAAAAAAAATACACCAGAAAAGATATATCACCTGCAAATAGACATGAGTAAAATACGGGCAAATTCTGCTGTTCCTATATCGCAAATAATTTTCATGGTCTGATCCTAGGAAAATCATAGATGATGAACTATTTCTTGTCAGTTTTTCAGAGTTTTCCAATTAAAAAAATAAAGATATTTGGATCATTCTAGTTATCAAATAATGTAAAGCCTACATATGATAGCTGTATTAGATTATTTTTCCTGAGCAAAACACCCTATACTAGATGCCACCAAATCTACTAATTCCTATTATATTCATTGATTAATAGTTACAAGATATGGGGAACTTTGTATTTTTTTAATTTATTTGAAGACCAGTCATATTTTTGGTACTTCTTGAAGTAACTAATTAAGCTGTAAATTCCTATACTCAATAAAAAATATTCAGTGAATAAATTTCCCATGTAACTTATTTTTTCTAACAATTTTAATTTTTTAAAAAGTTGAATCAATGGTTAAACATAGTAATTTAACTGTACAAAGACAAAACTTATGGCTTTTTGAGAAGTATTCTAGTCTATGGAATATCAAAACTTACCTTTTATATTAGGAACGCCTATGGCCTAATGGTCGAAGGGAAAAAGACAAGCAAACAAAACACAACTGTTTCACTTTAGAGATACACAATTTCTTTCTGTTATAGTAGTGACTTTTTGGCAGCAGCTGCTGCTCTGGGATCCCCTGAGTTTTACTCTCTCTATTAGCTTCAATTTCAATGGGATTCACTTCTTCTGAGCACTTCTTTAACCTCTTCCTTTGATCTTCTAACTTATTTAATTTCTTGAAAGTTCAGCTATATCCCTGTTTGTGTGTCGTTGTCTCTTTTATGCTTTTCTGAGTGTACAAACACTAATAGCATCCTTTTCAGTGTTTTGGTAACTGCTCAATCAGAGTAGAAATTCTTTGCCTATGGAGTTTAATTCCTAGCTAAAAATTGAACATATTTGTGTACCAGGTAGCAGATATAAGCAAGCATGCTTCAAATCAGTTAATAAAATGGCATTTTCAAGTTATTTCAAATATCCTATACATATCATTCAAATAACAAGCCATCATTTTAAACCACAAGACTACATCCAAGCTTATGATTCACAATAGTAAACTAAGAAAATTTTATTGATGATGATCCAGTTTTGAATCTTTGGCAAACCCTGAGATTCAATAGAAACTGCTGAATGAACATACAGTTCCATTTGTAGTATTTAGTCAAAGTAACTTTTGTGTCACTGTAACTCTAACTATGAATGAAATATTAATTAGGATCAGGTATTAAAAATTCTATGATCCTAATCTGAAAGAAAGTACATACTACAGTTGGTTAACACAAAGTTTTGGAGACACTACAACTCTCAGTTTGAATGAACAAATTGTCAGCCTAACTGGATGAGCATCAAATCATGTCAAATACAGCACTCTTTATGGTGAAACACCGTAAAAGTAAAAGTCATTGCAGAAGCAGAAATCCTTTGCAGATTTTCTCTGGAAATAAAGTTTTCATGCTTAAATTCATATATGAGGTTTTGCTTGAAATATTTTTGGTTTTGTTGTGGAAACATATCTATAATAGAGAAAGATCAAAAAAATAACTGCATGGATCCTAAAGATAATTTTGGAAGTTTGAACTCTTAGGAACAGGCATTCTGAAAGGCGGGAGAATAACCTTCCAAAAATGCAAAGGCTAGAATAATATCGACAAGTCTATATTTCAGCAGCTAACACTGATAGCTGAAATGGTGCTTTTATGTACTATATATCCAAAGCCTCAAAAATTAAGGGAGAGATGCACACACTTTTAAAATCCTACCATTCATTTTCCAGCTCCAGAGTAGATCTCAAATAAGTATTTAATTTGCATTTTAAAAGGTATCTTGATTTCTGGTTAATTAAATATTGATAGTTCAAAAAACACATTGAAATTTAGCAGGAATGCAAGAGATAAGTAAAGTTGCTAAATCATTTATACAAAACTACCACTGAAATTCACATATACTTATGTTATTATTCTATGAATGAACTCTCATTGTTGTTTGACAGGATATTTAACTTTTTAATTAGTAGTAATAAAGCCAGCAGAAGCTTCTTAGTTCTTAGTTAATGTAAATACTGCTGATCTTGGATCCAAATTGCAGTTCATCTCCTACATAAAGGCAGACTGCAGAACAAGAAGAAAAAATATGACTTTGGCTCTGTTTCTCTTGCAGTGTGTCAATTCTTTTATGCTGAGGCCCTATCCATCTTGATTTAACTTAATATGCATACATTAAGCACCCAAGTAACTTAACACACCTATCTCTCTCATAATTTCCACAAAAGTTCAAAATTAAACACTCATACTTCCTGGGAGAGGCAAGCCATATAAAGCTTATGAAGCTTTTCCCTGCTACTGTAGCTCCATTTTGGTTTACTCACTCAAATTCATATTCTCGTGAATAATGCAGAGTCAGAAGTTACTCATCCATTAAGATGGGGTGCAAAAAGAAATTAAAATCCAGTAAACTTATAGGCTATTATACTGCTTCTGTGGACATAAAATCAGTGTCTTGGGTTAGATACTGACGCTATAAACACTTAGTAGGAGCCAAATTTCTTAGAGAAATCAGTCTTGAAATTAATGTCTGGAGAATATTTTACAGTCCCCAGGGAGAAAATTAGGGGATATTCACTCCAAACATAAGTTTTGAAGATACAATTTCTTTTGGAAAAAAAAAGTCTCTAGTAGGATATACTTATACCCTTTCTTCTTTCTCTTTTTCTTGGATGATGAAAAATACAGCAAGTAAATTGATAAATATAAGAGAGTCTTACATTCCTTTATTTATGTTCATACTTTTTTTTACACTAAGAACCCAGTGAGTTTTAAGTATCATTTTTATACATTGATACTACAAGTACACAGGAAAAAAAATAGTCTTCTTTAATGAAATGGAAGATGAAATTATGGAAACAAGTTGCTATTTTCCTCAGAGATGCTGTTTTTCTGGTGTGGTTAAGGTGATGGTTTGTGACAGCTGTATATTAGATTCTTCCAAATGCAATCCAAATAATTTCCTCCAACTGAGCTGCAATGGCTAGTTCCTCATGCCTCCTGTCCTTTCTCATACATTTACAGCCTTGAGGCTGTGGCCATGCCAGAAAAAGATAAATTATCAGGATTACAGTGGAGACAAAAGTGATGTCTGGATATCTGCTCTGATGGTTTTAGCTGTTGGAAGGTAGACTTCAGTGGGTCTTTAACTGCAGGACTACTAAATCAGAAAGTTTCTATGGAGCCAGCAGATGAAATGAGGGAAGGGAAAGTCAGAGTGATTAGTAACTGTTTAAGTTTTCAGAAGCTTATCCTATCAAATATATACATCAAACCTGCTGACTCTCTCTAGCCTCTAGTCTCCATTTGAAGTCGCCAAATGAATAACATTTATATTTGATTCAGCTTTATTTCGCGCCTTCCTTTACTAATATGTAGATATATTTGAAATAATATATCTAATAATAATATAGTTATAGATATTTCTAATATAATATATTTCCAGCTATGCAGAACATGTATAGATAGTGTTCACAAATTCAGATTATAAACTGATATAAATTTGTGAGTCAGCTGATGAACCACAGACAGACCAAATGTCTGTCTGTATTTGGAGGGTGCAAGGGCCAAACCTTGCTGACAAATCCTTTATGACATTGGGTCTTGCATGCAGAAGGCAGCCCACAGCACGTCTCTCTGCAAACTTTATATTATTTTGCAGGCTGAGACCACAAGTCACTCTGGCTAAAAAAGCCTTGCTAAATTCATGGGCATGTCTGATTTAATTGCTGGGCAAGGGCACACAGACTCAAACACTGTTCTCCTCCAAGTCAGAGAACTTGTACTTTATCACAGTTGAAGAAGTAGAGCAAAGGGAAACCTTCATAGGCATAGGCTCAACTGAAAGAGTTCAGAAACCAAACAAGCTTGAGCTAGAGACTTCACTTAAAGCAAAATATTAAAGGCATTATTTATCCTTCTGGTTTTGTCTCTTTTCTAAGGAAATTCACTTAAGAATGAGAATAAATATCAAGAGAGTTAAAATAAAAATATATATAACTTAATTAAATCACAGCTGTGCAAAACTTGATTAAGTAATTGAAGGGATAGAATCAAGGAGAGAGGAGATTATTTTAGGCAGTCATAAGTGCATAATTATGACTAATGGGCTAAAGCTGAGCAAAAGAAAAACTTTAAAGATAAAGCCCAGAAACAAATTCTCACTAGTCAGCTCGACTCATGTACAAAATAGCTTTTGCTGGTGTAACCAGAAATCTAAGTTGGGTAAATGCATACTGGGGCATTCAGATATCATAATCAAGAGAGAGATATGCCAGCTCAAGGAAACTTGAAAAACTTGAAGCAGGGTACCTGATGCTCAGCCTCAGGGAATGTTCAGATTACACTTCAGTTCTGTTAATATCTGAAGCATTGACTCTTCAATTTTACCATTTTCTGACATTATTTGAAACAGATGATCTATCATGTTGGTGCTATGGGTTTGAGTTTCTGCTGATGAAAAACTGGAGCATGGCCAGACAGAGCAGGACTCAGGAGTAGGAAGAATCACTTCCTTCTTTCTCCCAGTACTCCATACTTCCAAGGGAGCATTCAGTTACTGAAACTAAGCGAACCCAGGGATCAGCCAAGTACAGCAATGTTCTGGCTTTAATATTTCTTCTTTGAAGTGTAGTGATTTAAAACTATTCAAGGATTGCAGTGGTAAAGAAGTCCACCATGCCTTTTCTTGGGCTTTAACAGTTTACATTATCTGACTCCTTTGTCCTATCCATGTCATTAATTAAATACTCAGTTCACATGGGTACTTCACTCAAAGTCCAAGTCTCTGTGAAAAACTCTACCTGTTAAGGAAAGCATACAATAGTTTTTTCACGCTATTCTCCAAAAGGCTGGAAGGAACTCATACAGTTCATTAATTTGTAACATGAGTTCTAGCTAAATTCTTTCATAATAACATCAGAGACACAAACTGCACTCTGAAAGGCTGCCTACCAAATCTTCACAAATACCTGATTTATCTGGTTACTTATAAGATAGGGAAGATTTGTAGAGGACAGAAGGCATATGAATGCAGAGTGGAAAATATACTATGCTGTATTTTAGATGGTCACTGCATTCATTAGTCTCTCTGGTGCATGAACCTTGAATTTTGAACATTTCAAGTGGTTTTAGCACAAGATGCGTTTGAGAACCCATATGTACACAATGGCAGTGAAACAAAATATCCAAGGTATGCTCTGGTAGTCCCACTGCTATTTCTTCCAAAAATGTTTATTATCTCCCTTCACCTCTGAACACCTCAGGCCTTAGCTGAAGTGGGGTTTGCCAGAAGTTCTTCATTAGATAACCCAATAGTTTTCATAGATTTTTTTAATCACTTTCTTTCTTCCTTTTTTTAAGGAAAAAGTGTCAAAATGGTACTCTGTGTGAAAGGCTGCTTCACCCCCACACTTCTCCTGTCATCTTCAGAATGCAGTATCTCTTTTGACTGCTAAGAATTAAAAACTATAGTTTGAACTGATAATAAAATACTCATATTCTCTGATAACTAGCCAACAGCTCTTGTGAAAGCAAAATCATGCAGCCACCAAGCAAGCACACAGTATTTCATAGTTTCAGTTCTGATTATCAGATGAAGTAATTCAAGCTGGCTATTCAAAAGCTTTCACTAGCAATATTGTACCAAGGGGACTGCTTAAACTGGGATTTACAGTACATCTTGTGCATTTAGGTAATCACATTTCAGTTTAAACCCTGCCATGACCCCAGATTCAAGGGAATGTAATGGTCTGCACACGTTATAATCCTGCTGAGTTATGTAAGGAAATGATTAAGGGTTTCACCATGTCCTGTCAGCTCTGAGCACTAATTCCAAAAGCACATTCTGCTTTCTTTGACAGATTTTAGGAGTGCGTATACTCTAAATGGCAGTTGGTCTTCATAATAATCTGAGCCATTACACTCAATACTTTTATATAACACTGCCAATAGTAGTTTTTAAAATATTCTTTTAAATGTTTTATATTACCAGTTTGTGGGTTCATTTACACCTTTAATTTTGGAATTTCCTGCTCCTCCCCTATATACCTTCATTTAGGCAAACATTCAATGTGACATCTTCAACTTTCAATACTTAGTAATTAAATTAGATTCTAAACTCAGAAGCTCTCTTTTGTAATATCCTGTCGCGGTGGGCCCTAGGGCAGTGGTGGAGTGCCGGGACCTTCTAGAGAAGCATCCTGGGGAGGACATCCTCAAGGCACAGGCACGTCCTCCATGCTTGCTCCCAGGCAAGGAGTGATTTCAGCTCTCTCAGGAGCTCTCTGCTTCGGGCCAGTGCAGGAGGGAAGGGACCGTAGCCACGTATGGTGACACAAGGTGAAGAATTTATTCTTCTTTCCTTGAAGGGGTCCAGAGATGAACTGGCTCAAGGGGTATGAGAGAGCAGGGTTTATATAGGAAAGCTGAGGGGGGGCAGGGTAGAGCAACAGTGAATCATCTGAGGGCACAGGGGCAGTACAAGGGGGGAAGGGCCAGTGGGGTACAATTGATTAACATAAAACAGAAAGGCATGTCGGGAGCAACTTCTGTGTAACCACTAAAAGGAGGGAGTGCCTAAGGGCATTCCCTCCAGGGGAGAGACACAGGCTCTTCTGCTGTCGGACTTTTGGTCTCCACAACTCCCCTTTCTTTATTTGTTAAAAAAGCATCAACAGCTTTCTTAAAGCAATAAAAGACAGGAGAAGATAAGCAACACAACACAAACTATAACAAAAATCCAAAGAACACTTTTAACTAAAGAAAGTTCCCATCCCTTAAGTCCCAGCTGTGAAAGGAAGTTGTTGAGACCGCTGATGATTTTCTCTTCTGTTTGGATGTCTTGGACTTGCTTTTTCAACACTTGGATGCTCTTGGAGATGGACTCTGTGCGTGATGATAGGTTGAAGCAGCAAAGTCCCTCAAAGTCATGGAAGCCACGTCTATGGGCCAAAAGAAGAGAGTCTATTGCCGCCCAATTTTGTAGGGTGGTATGCCTGGCAGTCTGTCCGTCTTTGAGGAGGTCGGTAAGCACCTTTGATGTTGTGTTGGCCTGCTTACTAAGCCAGCACTCCAGGTGAGTAAGCTCACCGACAGATTTTGCAGCTGCTACCCATGGATGAAACAATGAGACTGCAAATCTCTTACCTCTAGGCCAATTAACAACGTTTGAATCACAATTTTCATAGAATTATGTGGGTGATCTTTTATGGCAGGCCAATTCTTGTTTGTTTTTCCAATCATGGAGAACTGTTGCATTTGGAGTGAGGGTAGTAAGCCGGCCAAGGGTGCATGGACCACCCCAAAGGCAGGAGGGGATCCCTGCCCAAGCCCGATCTCCACATATAAAGAAGACTCCCTGAGGAAGTTTTCTGGGATAAAAGGAGGCTGAAGTATCAAGTTGTTTGATTACACCAATCAGCTGAATTGTAAAATTTTTTGTTGGGGTTGACATCCTGAGGCCAGGAGGATGGATTCCAGAAGTGAAATTTTATGCAGAGACTGGCCTGGACTGACCCCAGTAAATCCAATTCTTGTGGCTCTCCCTGGGTGGACATGAGAGCCTCCAGCCATCTTTGTCCTTTATCAGTGGGATGAAGCCACTGTTCCCAGTTGCCCAATGTCTTGGGCGACCTCTCCAAGAAGGGACCATTGCTGAGAATCCCTACCAGGCATGTGGATAATGGTTATCCACCGAGCCAATGGACAGGGACAGATCTTGCTGCTGGAGGGACTTCGCCAAGGTGACACACACACTTTGGTTGGACTGTGGGACAATCTGTCCAGGCATACGCAGTGTCATGAGGAGCATCCA
>VXBI01004478.1:0-76749 GCA_013397375.1 Toxostoma redivivum
AGTGAAAAAGCCCAAGGCAGCAGTAGAAAACAGCAGGGCGGGGCAGCAGTAGCCATGCTTCTCCATAGCAGCTGGCACATGCAGCCAGGGAAATATGTGCCTCTGGGAAGGAGGAGGGGCTCAGAGTCCCAGGTTTTTCCACTGAGATACCAGAGTAGATGGTGAGGGTCCTTTCCAGTCAAATTGGGAGTTAATGAGGTCCCAGTTCACTGGCTTCTCTTATGAGCAGAGACTCACCAATGGTAAAGAAGAACCAGTGCTGCTGGACTCCATGGTGGCAACAAATTCTTCCCGCAATAGCAGCAACTTGGCCATTCCCCTCTGATGCCGAGAGCGAGAGAGAGAGCCAGGAGCTGAGCCCAGCCCCCTGACCCCCCAGCCAAAAATCTCATGGTATCTCTGCCCTTCCCAGGAGAAAAGCCTCTGGCAAAGAGGCTGCAGCCAGCTGCATCCCTTACCCCCACCTTGGCCACTTTTTTTCTCTCTCTTAAGTACTGGTCATTGCTATCTCTTAGGCAAAGTGGCAGAAATTTGTATGAAGCATGCCATCATTGTACAGCAACTCATTGCCATTGGTGCCAATGAAAGAAGGAGAACAAACAGTGCTGACTCTGGCAATATGAAGATCATTTTGTCCTCCCTACCTGCACCTTGGCTGTGGAAAGACTGTCCAAGCCCATGGACAGATTTGAAAGACACAGGCACGCTAGAGAAGAAATGTTCCATGTCCATGTCCCACTGTACTAGTTTGAAAACAAAGCAACGGGACATTCCAAGTCATAACTACAATTTAATAGGAAAATTAAAACAAAGGCAGAAAACACTGGCTTTAACTGATGGAGTCAGAATACAATCTGACATACACTGACAACCTGTTGGTCGGTGTGGTCGTAGCAGTCTGATTAAATGGTGGTTGCAGTTCTGTTGAAGTGATAGATATGGTTCTGTTGAAGCAATGATCGTGTAGAAGGGTCTTCTTCTGAAGGCCCAGTGGTGGTTATGTAGCTTTTGTCCTCTGGGAATGCAGAGGTAAGGCTACTCTGGTGTTCCAGGCCTCAGATTATGTCCAGGTAGGAATGCGTGGTTCCTCCCTCTGGGCAGAGCATCTCACAATGGGATAATGTAATTCTATGAGTCATGCTGGGAGACCTTGATGGCCCATTAGTGGAGATAGCCCTCTAGAGGGAGTTATCCGGGATGAGTCATGGAGAGGATAAAGAACACTGCCCCTTTTATCTTAAGAGATAGATGGTAATAGAATACATACTTACATCAATGTAAGTTACGTCTTACATTGTAACCTAAAACTTCCACCAATACACACCAGAGTCTCTGCCATTGGGAGGAAGCACCCAACATGCTTGAGAGAGAGGGTACACACTAAGAGGTAACCTGTGGATTTACCTGCCTTACCATGCAGGTGGAAAACCTGCCTCTGCCCTAGCAGCATGGCTACAGGAGTTGAGAGGAGGAACAATCACTGCAGGAAATTCTTCAAGGATAAATTCTGCTCCAGTTTCCATGAGGCAAGTCCTCTGGTCCTCAGACAGAATAAAAGGGCTGATGTTACTTCTGATCCTCTTGAAAGGATGCCCAGTTCCTATCTACAAGAAGGGAGCAATGAGTGCTATGAGCAGAACTAGAGAGACCCTGCCTCCAGCCAGGTGGGGAAAAGGAAATCAGATCTATTGGGCTGTGTGGATCCCATGGTCTGGCAAATCAGACCCTCAAGAGCATAAGGCTTGAGTTGACACCTGTGGGAACAATGTCACAAGATGNTGACTGCCCCAGGTGTGGAAGCACAGTCCTACCATCTGTCATGGGCTGATCTAGACTGCACAGGAAAAGGGTGAGGCTGCAGAACACTTGCAATACATTGATGACATCATCATGTGGGGCAACATGGCAGGGGAAGTTTTTGAGATAAGGAGAAGGTAATTCAGATCCCCCTGAAGGCTGGTTTTGTCGTAAAACAAAGCAAGGTCAAGGGACCTGCCCAGGAAATCCAGTTTTTAGGAGTAAAATGGCAAGATGCATATGGCCAGATTCCAATGGATGTGGCCAACAAAATAGCAGCCATGTCCCCACCAATTAGCAAAAAGAAAACACAGGCTTTCCTAGGCACTGTAGGTTTTTGGAGAATGCGTACTCCAGAGCACAGTCAGATTGTAAGCCTTCCCTAATGTGTCATGGAAGAAAAATTATTTCATGTGGAGTCCTGAACAATAACAAGCCCTTTAACAAATGAAACAGGATATTGCTCATATAGTAGCCCTTGGACAAGGACAGGACAAGATGTTAAAAATGTGCTCTGCAATGCAGCTGAGCAGAATGGGTCTTCCTGGAGCCTCTGGGAAAAAGTGCCCAGGGAGACTCCAGGATAAGCCCTGAGGTTCTGGAGTTGGGGATATAAAGAATCTGAGGCTTGTTACACATTAACTGAAAAAGAGATACTGGCAGCTTATCAAGTGGTTCCAGCTGCTTCAGATGTGATTGGCAGTGAAGCACAGCTCCTCCTGGCACTCCAGCTGCCAGTGCTGGGCTGGATGTTCACAGGAAAAGTCCCTTTCACACATCGTGCCACTGATGCTATATGGAGTAAGTGAATAGCACCACAAGCTTGAATTGGAAACCCCAACCTTCCTGGGATCTTGGAGATCCTCATGAACTGGCCTGAAGGCGAGAATTTCAGATTATCATCATGATCACCCTCATCATCATTGTAGGAGGAGGAAAAGGGGACACTTGCTGAGGAGATCTCACCATACAATCAGCTAACAGAAAATGAAAGGCAACATGCTTTCTTTGAGGGTTTCTGCTGCATTGTAGGGACAAAATGAAAATAGAAAATTGCTATATGGAGTCCTTTGGGGCGAGTCACAGAAGCTATTGAGGGGTAAGGTGGATCAAGTCAGGTTGCAGAGCTGAAAGCCATCCAGCTGGCTTTAGGTACTGCTGGATGAGAGAAATGGCCAGCGTTCTACCTCTACACCGACTGATGGATGGTAGCAAATGCTCTGTCTGTGAGCATCTAGACTGATAGAAAAAGACCAATTGGCAAACGAGTAAACCCGTCTGGGCTGCTGACTTCTGGTAAAGCAATGATTCCTGGGCAGAGGACTTGGCTGTAAAAGTACATCGTGTAGATGCAAATGTACACAAGTGTTGGGCTACTGAAGAACATTGCAGTGACAGACAGGTGGATCAAGCTGCCGAGATTAAAGCGTCTCACGGTAGATCTAGACTAGCAAGGGAGAGTTATTTCTGGCTCAGTGGGCTCATGACGCCTCAGGTCATCAGGGAAGACATACAACGTACAGATGGACTTGTGACTGAGGTGGGGATTTAACCATGAACACCATCTCCCAAGTAATCCATGACTGTGAGACGTGCTGCGATCAAGCAGGCCAAATGGGTAAAGTGCCTGTGGTATGGGGGGAGGTAGTCTAAATATAATTACAGGGAGGCCTGGCAGATTGGTTGCATCACACCACTGCAAAGCTGCCAAGGCAAGCACTACACGCTTACAGTAGTAGAAACAACCACTGGATGCCTTACGCCACTGTTCAGAACATCATCCTGGACCTTGAAAAGCAAGTCCTGTGTTGACATGGCACCCCTGAAAGAATTGACAACAGGACTAATTTCAAATATAGCCTCTTAAGACACCTGGGTTAGAGAACAGAGTATTGAGTGGGTGTATCATATTCCCTATCATGCACCAGCCTTTGGGAAAATTTAACAGTGCAATAGGCTGTCAAAAAAAACACATTGAAAGCACTGGGCGGTGGGACCTTCAAACATTGGGATCTACATTTAGTGAAGGCCACTTGGTTAGTTTTCACTGGAGCTCTACCAGTCAAGATGGTCATGCCAAATCAAAATCTCCATGTACTGTAGAAAAGGACAAAGATTTCATGGTGCATATGAAAAATGTGTTAGGGAAGACAGTTTGGATTAGACCTGCCTCAAGTAAAGGCAAGCCTGTGGGATTGCTTTTGCTCAAGCACCTGGTGCACTTGGTGGGTAATGCAGAGGGACAGAAATGCGTATCTCAAGGGGATCTGATTTTTTTGATGAGAACAGTCTCTAATGTTGAATTGCATACATGATATTGGTTGCAGAATGACACTGCCACTGTATGTCATAACTGCCATGGACAGTGACTGTGGACTACTCATCAATTGTGAGTTCCCAATGCAGCAACCAACAAACAGCCCACCAGCTCTGCTAACCTGGAAAACATCTGGGATGCACAAAATCCACAGTCAAGGACTAAGTAAACTAAAAAGACATCTTGGAGGGACAGCCATTGACTATGGAAATTGTAACTGTTCTTGTGTATATTTATATATATGTGTGTATGCAGCTGGAAGGTGTAGGATCCGAGGATGAATAGAGATGTATAGGATAGTTTCCTGGTTCTACCCAGGACATACTTATTTTTTGCAGTAGCTGGGAGGGAGGTTATTCTATACCACCTCACGTCATTGTGGGGGTAGGGACTTTCTTCCAGGTGATGCCTTGAGTTTTAGCTTTTCTATTTTTCAGATTCTCTGCTGCTTGGTGTGTAACTCTGAAACTTCACATTGGGTTAGTAAGTTCTCTTCACTGAGTAGTTTGGCAAAACAATCCCTTCCTAGCTAGATAATCAAGGACAACTAGTACCCAAAAAACATAAACAACAGCTGAGGGAAGGGCCCAAGCCAAGGGTTTGAGACTTCGTGATCTGGGGCTGTGGTGAACAATTGACCCCAATATGCAGATGAATCAAAACTTATAAAAGTGTAAGAACTCGTGACTGGGATCCATCTTGGATTTGACTTGGGTGTAGCCTTAGCTGGGCTCTTGTACTGCCCAAGGTGTATCCTTTCAATAAATACCTATTTTATTCCTTTTGCTCTGCCTATTCTCTGTTCCAGGTCAGCCTTTCCAGGCATCACAGGTAGAAGGGGTTCCTTCAGGTTGAGAAAATATGGTGGACACAATGGTCTGGTATTTGCTTATTGTCAGGGGCTTTCCATGTAAGTAATTTCTTTTCTTATATCTTTTGTCAAGATTGATGATGGTAATGTTCATTTTCTTATCTTGTTTTTTTCTGGTGAATTGTTCTTATCTCAACCTGTGATCTTTGACTTTTGCTCCTTCAGTTGGAGGGGGAAGGTGAAACTGTGTGTGGTTTTAGCAGTACTAAATTGGAGAATACCGTTTCCAAACCATGAAACTAGAGTTACAGAATCTAGTGGATTGCATGCTTCTGGGCAAAGAAATGCTGTTGTGAGGGCAGGGGAGTGAGGCAGCCAAGGAGAAACTGCAAATACAATCCACAGAACTGCCTCCCTTTCCTTTTGGTGTATGCCTGCAAGAGAACCACTGCCACATGGCATGGGAAAATGCAAAAGATGAGGAAAGGTTCTTTCTAAGACTTTGCAGTTGCCAAAAATTAGTCACAGGCTAGCACAAAGCTAACACAGCATTAGAATTTCTGGATTACAACAGCTGAGTGAAATCATGTCCTTTACCACCCCCTGAGTACAACCCAAAAGTTTCTTCAGTGTTGTATTGCAGACACTTATTGCCTGCTGATTCTTTTCTTGCTGCTATAAGATGGCAAAGATGATTGGGCCTTTTAGTCTGTGAAGGCTGAGGTACCCATGCTGGGTGACCAGCATATATCTGTACTGCAGCTACGTCAGAAACCAGAGCTATCTTCAAGCTTTGCAATGTCATCTTTTGTGTGGTTTTGGAAAAGAAGAGGGGGAAAAAAAAACCCTTGGGCTTCCTCTATTATATAGCCTGACCAGGTATCAATAGTCATCAGAAGATCTACTTTGAAGTTACAGAAATACTCTTTTTCCAGTATGACTAGAAAAAAGTATCAGGCAAAGGAATTTAGAATTAAAATCTCTGATATAGATAGTAGCTGGATTCTAGAACTTCAGCAGAGGGTTTTCAAGCACAAGCATAGATTTTGATTTGCATTCAGTTAGTGTGGGTAGTCTGACCCTTTTCCAGTTTAACTGGATATTGTGCTCATGGAGGCATTATAAGAATTCGATTTTTTTACTTGTGCACGACTTCGTGTTTCCACTAATGAACAGTTTTCACCATTATTTGTACTCCATTCTGTTCAAAGCTATGGGTTTAGTTATATTTTAGCTATATGTTAAGTATACAGGACAAATGTGAATGGATCCAGGTCTAATAATATTTGCAAATATTTGTAACTAACAATAATGACTTTATATCTATGTGCGAGATGTTATGTGTGAGATTAGATACAAGCCCAAACCAGCAATCAGTTCCATAACAGCTTTTAATAAAAAGAAATTTGAAGGAAAGTGTTCAGAAAAGTACAGAATACAAGTGGAAAATATCTCTTCCCTATTAATGACTGGTATAAATCACAAGATGTCTTAATAGTTATAAATTGCAATATTCACTCCATTTTTATATGGAAAATATCACATTTAATGCAGAGCATTGCTGGAATACACGAATACAGGTATTAATCTTTCTCAGCTTTTCCCTCTTTTATAGCAAAGACAATAAAATATTTTCCTCATGTTTCCAGAATTAATCATTAAAGGAGGCACTGAAAGATTTAATTACCCCTAAACCCCAATTTTGCTAGACTATTTAATGAGGTCATAACTTTGACAATAACATTTCACTATTTAATAAAGAGGACAAGATTCAAACTGCCCTATGACAAAAAGGCCTAAAATTGAGTTTTATCTGATTATTCAGCTGATATCTGTTGTTAAATGATGAGTAGAAGCTATGGAAGTGTTTGCAAACTCATTTTAGGTCATAGACTCATAGAGTGGTCTGGGTTGAAGGGACCTTAAAGATCATCTAGTTCCAGTCCCCCTGCCATGGGCACCATCCACTAAATCGGGTTGCTCAAAGCTCCATCTAACCTGGCCTTATTTTAATTCTATAGTTATTTAATTCTGTAGTTGTAGCTCTATTGTGTTACCCTACTAAGAAGAGACTAGGATTTATTTGACTTGGAAGGAACAGTTTGAAAACACACAATTGAAAAGAATGATTTGAGGGTAGAAGAGTGGGTATTTTGTCTAGCTCACAGCATGGTGAGTGGCATCCTGTTAACTCTGCAGCTATAAGAACAGCAAAAAATATACTCAGTGGACGTGTTGCTGATTATGAAAACAACTGCTTTGAAAATCTTTCTTTTTCCATTTGGCATCTGAATATAGGGAAAGAACTCCACTACTCTGGCTGCAGTAATTTCTATATAGTGTATTTTTTATTCAGAATCCAGAGTAGACGAAAACATCCTAAAGACCTATGGAGGTGTAACAAAAATGGATTTGGGTTCAGTTGCCACATTTCTGTCACATGCAAAGTCAATAGCCACTTCTGCTTTGTAGTTTCTAGCCACCAAGCATCATCAGCATTCCTCTTCCTGACTTTACTCTAAAGACTGCTGCACAGATCTTAGGTCTGTACATGGCATCTGGTAGGAATTCTGACCCTGTCTGTGACCTCTACACTGAGAGTGATTTATCTTCCTAATGCAGAGGAACATTAATATGATGCATTCTTTGGTAAGTTTATGATTTCTGAGCTTATGGACTTGGAAATATAAGAAAAATTATTTGTGGCTGTGATAGTCAAACATGTACAGTGAATAGAGAATACAGTCTGTTCAATGACATAATGTATTACAGTAGAAAGGTGTGTATTTAAAAATAACACCACAGCATGTTTTTTTTTATTTTTATAGCGAATTTTAGTTATGATTTATGCAATAAAGAATGCTTCTCTGAAAATAGAGGAAGGTGTCATTCATAAGAAAGTTTAGTTAATAATACTTTTTTCATTTTACCTTTCAAGCTTTCTAGCGAGGGTAGGTAGGTATGTAGAGGCAAAGGAAGGCATTGTGATCCCCAGTCAGTCCTGTAAAGTGATAATCTTTCAAGCCACTTTGCACACTGATTTTAAAAAAGCACATAAACTTACAGGGCACAGATAAATCTTAAATTGTTATGAACAAAACCATTCTTAGCTTATAGAAATCAAAAATATATTTATGATAGATTCATAGAATGGTTTGGGTTGAAGGGGACCTTAAAGGCCATTTCATTCCACCCCCTCTGCCATTAGCAAGGATACCTTTCACTATCCCAGGTTGCTCCAGGCCCAACCTGGCCTTGAACATTTCCAGGAGCTGGGCAGCTACAGCTTCCCTGAGCAACCTGTTGTAGTACCTCAGCACCCTCACAGTAAAGAATGTCTTCCTAATATCTAATCAAAACCTATCCTCTGTCAGTTTAAAGCCACTACCTTGGTTCTATGACAAGCCCTTGTCAAAAGTGATGTTAGTTTCTGAAAAGAAGACTAATATTTTTTAATATTGCTGTTGTCATTGAGGTTAGATAATCTACATTTTGCTCATTCTAGTTAGAAGAAATCTCAATCCCTATTCAGGACCCTTTTCCTAAGGAGCCGGAGCCTTGACATGACTACATCCCAGTCTGCATAGGCACCTTCCAGGTGACGTGTCACTTCTGAACTTGATGGATAGCTTTGGCGACCATGAAGCACACGCCAGTTATCAAATGTCAGGATGTCTCCTATAAAGAGATTGCACAAAGGTCAGTAGTTGGAATGTTAGCGTTAACATATACAACCTTCAAAAAAATACAGATGTAGATTCATATCAACAGTTAGGGAGCAATAATTTTAAGGAGCCCAGCTGGAGATACACAGCAACAACACACTTTCTCAGCCAGAGAGGCCAGTTCCCTTTTGACATTTCTTTCATTTCTTGTATAATGAGGAGTTAAAAAGCAGAGTGGTAGAGGAGTGCGTACTGAGAAAATCAAGTCTTGAGGAGAAAGGCAACTACAGTAAATCCATAGAGGTGAAATAAATGAAATGTGTGAAAGCCACTAGGATACTTTTTATTTGATCAGTCTAGTACTATTTCTACTATACACACACATACTATCCCTGTTAAGAGAATTTAATGAGAACAAAGTCAAGACATTGAAAGCTAGGAAATCACATAATTAATGCCAGAATATCAATTTAAATTTTCTCCCTTGTGTGCCACCATTATGGCAAATCTTGAATTAAATAAATTCAGTCGTTCTTATCTTCTCCCCATTCCCTCTACCACCATTTCAATGTGTTAATCAACAAAATAGATGTCACTAATGCAATGTAAGGCACTTTGTTTTTCCATTAATGTGATCTTACACATTATTTTATTGCATGTTTCCAATGGAGAGAGATCAATTTCCTCACAAACATTTTAGACACAAGTACCACAGTATATGAGGCAGTCAGATATACTGATGTAGTTACTTTTTTAAATATCTCTTGAGAGATTCATATTTTTATTTTAATGCTAGGGAATAAAAGAACAGAGATTAAGGCCACACACGATATCACACATAGTATTTCCCATCTATTGTGCTATTGGTACATCAATTTCCAATATGGTGGGTAGCATAAAATGCTGTTTTGGATTTAGTATAAAGATACATTCAACTAATCTACAGATAGACTGTTTCCCCCCTGCCATTTTTTCTTCTTTATAGTGTAATAATGGCAAAATAAATCTATAAGATGAATGTAAGAATGCATAATATTTATGAAATAAAATAGATGATAGAAAGACTCAAAGTTCCTCTCAGTACTAGTGCTAGCAGCGTTCAAGCATTTTGACTGTCAGAAAAACATACGAAAAATCGTTGTGAGGAGAAGCAGCTTACTGACCTGGTTTCAGCATGTAAGTAAACTTGTGTTCTGCACTGTTTAATAAATCGTTAAATTCCTTTAGAGCTGCATAAAACGGCCTCACTTTTTCAGTTGCTATATCAAACACTGTGTCCCTTGTTGCATTATTATAATTGATGCGAATTTCTTGGCCTCTGGAATCCACGCTATGAAACAAAGGAAAGGAAAAAAAAGGAAAGGAAGAAAGAAAAATGAATGTATTCTGTTGTTACTGAAACAGTTCAAGATGATTAAACAATGACTGAATTCTGCTGGAATATCAATATGTTTCTATAGTAAAATTCAGATTGATATTGGATTGGATTTTTCTAATTAAGCCTAACTAGGAAAAGGGATAATCAGGAGGAAGTGTAGACACTCAATTTGCTCAAAAAATCTATATTATACACTCTTTAATTGTAAACTTCTTTCTAATACTTTTTTAAATTAGAAAATAATATGATTATTTGCATTTAATCTTTTGATAGTATATAATTCTTAATCTAAATGTTTCAAATTATGACCTCTCCTTGGCATGATATATATGTGTGAAAACCACGGTTTATTGTCTTGGTAAAATTTACAAGCTTTAACAAAAAAAGACAATAGGAGACAAACATATAGCAAAGGGTTAAAACGGCCGGGTGCTTGGCATGCTGCAAAGAGCACGTGGCTGCTTCGGGAACACCCCTTTAAATATGTTTTACAATACATCAACGTATTGCATATTCATAGACCTTCATGCATAGTCAGCTTTTTCTGGGAACTGTTTAGCATGGCCACTCCTTGGGTCCGCCTTTTTAGAGCATGCGTGTTTCTTGGCCTGTGGTTTTAATCTTCTTAGCACCTTTTACTGTGGGTGGTGGTCCCGGCCTTTGGCAGCCGGTGAGTGTTGATAATTGTCGTGTCACTGCAGGGTCCCCATCACACATTCACGGGCTGTTATCTTAACTAAGCGGGTAGTTTAAGCATACTACCTCTAAAAAAACTTATGTCTTACTTTTGCTACTAGCAGAGAGAAGAGAAAGGAAAAAAAAAAGTATAGCCATACAGAAAAGCTATTTTAACATTATACATATAGCATTTATCTCAATACTTGCAAAAAGCCAACATGTTATGCATTTATAACATATGTACATTGACTGGCATTTAGTAACCGATCTGGCTGTTGCTAACCTGTGCCTGTGCCTAGGAGTTACTCTAATTACCACCATTTCTTATTTGTGTGTGGGAAAACCAAGTAAGTGCTACAATGCACAGAACAAGTCACACATTCCACAAAAAAACAGACTAAAGACCCCAACCAATCAAACAAAAAACCCTACCCAAACCTCAGATCAAGCTAAACCAGTGTTTTCCCACAAGGTGGCAGGAGCAGACCTTCTCCTACCAACATGTAATTTACCAGATTACAGGGATTTTCTTTTTAGGGGTTGAAACTACTCACTCTATAATCCTTTGTTTACAGTGCACAGCAAAATCACAGTAATCCACCCCAACATCAACATAGTCTACAGCAGTAGAAGACAGGATCTGATATGCCTCAGGATTTTGTTTCTTCAGCTTGTTGGATACATGAAATCCATCTACAACTTCACTTTCACCTCCTGCAGCTGTTTGCTTTATACAATGAAGAAACTGAACCTGGAATGAATTAACACCTCTTAAAAAAAATAGCTTGAATATTTAACAGTTTATTAGTATCAGTTCTCTCAAATCTGTGGTTCTTTTATTCTGGTTGTTTGGTTTTTTTTTCCCCAGTGACAGACTGAGTTCTCATTTACTGCAGCTTCATAACACTCTGCCACCAGTATCACAAAGGCAGATAATTAAATAGCATGTTCATAAATCCATCCCATTTGGGATATCTTCTAATGCTTGCAACCTGTGAGACAGTGACAAAGAGGTCTTGCTTCTTTCCTTTGAGTCTCTCTTTCTGGCAGTCACATAATTTTAAATGCATTTCAGTTGTATCTCAGCAAGGCATATTAGCTTTGTCCTGCAGAAACAAAACCTCATGTGAATTATCCACTCATAGAACAGGAGAAATGGCTATCAGAGAAGGCCTATCTCTGTGATAGAGTATCATTAAGACAGTTTCATTTCACTTTAGAATGAATTTGCTGAAGTGTAAGATGGAGCAAAAAGCCTAAGCTGGGCTCTAGGTTGCACTGGTCTAAATCTGAGCTGCTGACACAAGCAGTAAAAACTCCCTGTGGCCCTGGATATCACACAAAGTGTAATTGCTCATCCTGCAAATGGCATAAAATACACTTGTCATATCAAATGTCGTTACCTTTGTCACTTGGCCCTTCCATGATGGTGAATTATTTCTGAGATGACTAGGAGAATAAAATAATCAAACCAAACAAAAAAAACCTCCAACAACAACAACCAAATGCAATCAAACAAATGAACAAACAAAACTGCAAAAAAACCCCAACCAACCAAAAAACCCCACACACCCCCCCAAACAAACAAACCCTCAAAAAAAACCTCAATAACCAAAACAAAACAAAAAGCCATAAAACCCAACCTCCCCAAAACAACAACAAAAACCCAAACAAAAAACACCCCACAAACACAAGAAGCTCAAACAAATAAACAACAAAACCAAAAAGCCAATCAACTTACCAACTAAAAACATAAGCCAAACCAAAACCCTCTCAGGATGGAAAAGAGGACTGGAACAGGGTTTGTTCTCCTTATCAGTTGGACCTGCAGACCTTGGTGATGGTAATGAAGGGGGAAACTGAAGCTCTGGGCAGGGCAAAGGGCCTACTCAAGGGAGCACAAGGCAACAAGTTCTTTTTTTTTTTTGTGGCCACGGCTGGCCTTGTGCAAGGTAAGCACAGCTTGGCCTATTTGAGGAGGGCTGCAGTAATGTAAATTATGTTATGGTCCTAGGAAATCCTAAGCCAGGATTTTTATGGGACAGTTCTGAAATTAATCATCATCTTTTAAAAACATGTTTAAATATTTGTAATAAATCACAGAATCAGAGAAACACAGAATCACTAGGTTGGAAGAGACCTTTAAGATCATCAAGTCCAACCCATGCCCTAACACCTCAACTAAACCATAGCACTGAGTGCCACATCCAGTCTCTTTTTAAACACATCCAGGGATGGTGACTCCACCACCTCCCTGGGCAGACAATTCCAGTACTTTATCACTCTTTCAGTGAAAAACTTTTTCCTGATATCCAATCTATATTTCNTTATATACAACTTAAGAATTCAAATATTATGTAATAACTAGATATATAAAGAAAACGGCACATTCAGGACAATGTTCAAAAACATTTCAATGTACTTTAATAGTTTTATTTCTTACAAGCACATTTGAATGAAAAAGGTTACACTCTTTTTCTAACGTTTCATAGCAGAGCGTGAGCTTTGGCACAGACAGGACAGTGAGCTAATCCCACATATGCTCTCTATTAATGAAGCCCTACTCCATTCTTACTCCACAGCAATGAACAGTATCTAAATGATGAAAAGATAATCTTACTGTGAAGTATTTGGTACTTCCCTGTGGGTAAATCACATTGGCTTTTTGGTTAAATACATAAACAACAGAGTACTCCACAACAACAGAAGGGAAAGTTTTATAGTACAAACTTTTCAGGGTTATCTGTGTTCCTTTGTACCTGTTCATACTATTTTCCAGTTCTCTGGAATTATGTGAACTATGTAGATTACACTTTGATATGAAAAAGACTGGGTGAAAATGTATTTTCTGTGGTTGTCCAGTTTTACAGAAAGACCCTGGTTTTTGTCTGTTATGAAAGGGCAAACAAATGTTTTATCTTGTACCAATTCACAGAAAACAGAATATAACATCTTAATTGTATTTCTTTCTCTGTTCCCCTCCTGAGCTGAAGAGATGAGTCCTAAAATGTCACAACCTGACTATAGCATTTAGACACCTAACTTTTGTGAAATAATGAGAACAGTATTCAAAGCATATAAAGGACCCTAAAGTTTTCTCATATGGAAATATTTTCAATACTTGGTGAATTTAATTTCAAAATTATGGGATATATGGGAGAGTTATGCTGAATTTACATCATGCTGTAAAAATTGCATACCCATGTGTATATAGATTATCATATGCAGACTAATATATCGGTATTTTTACATTGCTCTTTTCAGACAAAATTCAGAACCCCTGATCACTAATCGTATCTGACACTATAGGAACATTTCCCTTTCCCCTTTTGTGGGGTGAAAAAGTCAGTATATGCAACTTACCCCAGGTGGATGCTGCAGAACAGGATAATCAGTGTGAAAACAGAGTCTCCCTGTTGTATAAGCTATATTGTTAGCATCTGCTTTATCTTGCACTTGCCAAGTTGGTCTTTATAATGAAAGGGAAAAGAGAAAACATGTTAGAACATCCAGCCAGCATGCCAGACAGTACATATTGAAACTGTGAAATCATATTATAAGAGTAATTTCATCTTTGGACATCAAAATATTGTAACATTATGTGGAAATAAGGATTTAGCAGTGTCTCTCCATCCCAACAGATTATTTCAGCAGTCCTAGATAAACTTCAGTGTGTCAAGGGACATCTGGCACCAGGGTAGGGTAGTACCTAGAAGAATGATGGCTTTCCAGGGGTGGCACTTCACTGAATGCAAAAGCCAGCTGAAGACCAAGACACTTTTGCTAGTAGAAATCATCTTAGTACCGATGCTTCAGAAATAAGCAAGTAGAAGCTGGCCCATTTCTTTTTAGCAACCTTCCATTTTCCCTCTGCCACATAGAGCACATTGTCAATGAAATACAAAATTTGTAAAGGCCATGTAACTTTCCCCGGAAGTTATTTTTAAGGCTTTATAATCTTAGAAAATATAGAGTATCCTTTACAGGGGGATCTTTCCTGTAAGTTGAGGACTTGCTCCTGGAGAAAAGTGTCTTGATGAAAGATTTTGAAACTGCTTCCCTTTCTATGACACCCTTTTTGAGAACTAGCTCTGTTTATTTTATTACATAGTTTCTGTCTTGGAATTTGGCACAATTCAGTAAAAAAGTTTTCTGACAACTGCAGTGAAAAAAGTAAGTCACAGCTATATGACAAAGACATATACCTTATGTTGCTGCACAGACAAAATGTGTTTTGAGGGACATGCCATAAAGGAGAATTTGAGACCAAGAACTACAGATTTTGTTTACACAAAGTTCACATGATTGAAGACAGTCCTCAGCAGATGAATGTTATAGATCCAGATGTTTGTCTGGAAAAGTGTAAGTTACCATACAGAGTCCATGCACATAAGTGACTGAAAAGAAATTATGAAACTCATTTTCCCTTGTGGAATATTATAAACCAAGTATGTTCCATATGGTGTGTGCCTAGCTTTACTTCTTAATAACAGTTTAAAAAGAAAATAGGCTGAAGAACACGTTGATAAAATTATTTATATACAGTACATAAATGCTTTTGTTTTAGGAATTGTATTTAGTATAGAAATGATGCAAAATGCTAAAATTAGATTTCTGCAACTGCCAGAGGGAAAACCCCCTTAAATATTTGCAAACATGTTTAACTACCTAGGACAAATAGTTTTTATTATTTGGTATGGCACATATTTGTCAGTACACTACTTGAGTAACAGCACATATTCATCATCATATGACCTCGGTACTCAAGTATGTTAATTTCAACCACAATTCCACAGTTTGACAGCCAAAAAATAGCCCCTTTATATAATTCCTGTAATTAGTGCTGAAGGCAGTCAGATTTGCTCCATCTTTAATTTAACAGGCTATGGCGTCACTTGATGGTTTTAAAATAATTTAATACATTTTGATTGTCTCTTGTATATGAAATATATAAAATTTCTGGAGTTAACACTTTATAGAGTTGTCATAAGCTTTTGTGAAAGCAGTAATTGCTTTTGTGCTATCAGGATTTGTAAGGGAAGCTGCTCTGCAGTAGCTTTCCTTCCACACAGGGAACTTTGGTCAAAGCCCAAGTTACTGACTTGAAGTCAAAGATGCTAATAGGGAGCTCAGTACTGAATATGGAAAAATCAACCTTACTTTGTCTAAATCTCAACTGAGCTGAAGCATCAACTTGGCCATGTTGGGTACACAGGTAGTAAGGGTATGTCAGAGGACTCTTGGACCTTAAGGAGAACAAAGTGGGTTGGAATGGTTTATGGTTTAATAATTAGGGTCAGTTTTCAAAGCTCGTTGTTCAGGCTGTTTAATAGATTAGGAAGATTGGCACCAAGCAGGTGTAGCAATTTTTTGGCATTAGATAGCAACACGGGTTCAGTCTTCATCAGTAGAAAACCAGGCTGTCTGTTACATCCTTAGTCCTCCAGAAGTACAGCACTAGAAACTGAAGCTGCATTTGAATCATTTGGTCTTACACTTAATTAAAAGTCTATGTCTCATACAGATGAGATTTGGGACACATGTCTTTCTCCTGCTGCTGAAGACCTACAGGTGATACCGATGGATTGGCTGTTTTCCTGGGAGTGCTGGAGCCCCAAAGGAAGGCCTTCACACCACACCCACACACTGGACAAGGCTTCAGAACAGAGGAAGAACAAAAGGTCTAGGGCATGAGAAGTTGGAGAAGTGAATTGTGGTTTGACTGGAGACTTCATTAATGCAGTTGGGTCTCCATAATGGAAAGAAAATGGTTAATTTAAAAACATGGAAACTCTTGATGTTGTTATGTAGCTGATACAGAGAATGTTTCCACTTTTTATAGTAATGACATTTTAGGGAGGTCACACCAAGCAGACATCTAGAAAAGAAGAAAGGCCTTTTTCTTTCATGTGTTAGAATTATATTCATTGATGTTACATTTCAGTTTAAAATTCAGGGTTCTGTTGAGGTAATGTTTAATTTGGCAAGTTTTCCAATTCCAAGTTTATCTTTTTATTTATCATATTTTGTAGGCCATGTATTGGGCTTCCAGTGAAATAGCAGGGAAATTACGTGAAGTTATTATTTTATTACATTTGTAAAGCCACCCCAGAACTGGATGCCAGTAAGAAATGAACTTCTGTTTCAGAGGTGAAAATTATTATAAGTATCAGCCACAAACATTTCTTCTTAGCATTTCTTCTTAGATGAAAGAACTGATTCAGCTCAGCAAGATGTGAGTTGCCATCATCATTTGTCTGCTCATTTTGTAGGCGCTTGCAGAGGTAGAGCTTCAGTTTGCCAGTTCTTGGTATCATATCAAAAGGATAATTTACAAGTGCCTGTTTGCTCTCCTTCAAGCTGAACTCTGCTTGTTGGGATTGGCTATAGCTTTCCAGAGCATACTCTGTTGAAACCAGGGAAATGGGTACTCAGCCCACCTTCTTGGTGATGTGGGCCACAACATCATCATCTAAGTTATACTATGTCCATGACTCAAAATCAGACTAAGCAGAAGTTTCAGAACAGATAACTTCCTCTGTTCAGAACAGGATGGATTAGGGATTTCTTGTTTTGTTTCATGTCATAGATAAATAAGTCTATCTCACTGTTATCGTATATTTGACAACATTTGTTTTCAGGCACTTTTCCTTCTCTCATCAGTTAATGTTATTGCTGCTCTTTTTTACATACCCAACCTGTGACAGCAAAGCAATTCTCTTGTACAGTATATAAACTTGATGCCAAATTTTCTAATATAGAGAGAAAATATCATACACCTTGCTTTAATATATTAATCCACAAAATACAGCAAGCTTAGATGAAGAACATAAGAGGTGATTACAACACTGGCAAAACAAAGATATTATAAAACAAACTCACCCATAAAACGTGAGACGCAGGAACCCAATCCTGTGGCCAAGTCTCATCAATTCTCCCTGCCTTGTAGCAGCTCCTGTCAGTAGAACAATTCCTACTTTCTTTAGTGTGCACAACCACTTGTATGCACTTTCATCATTGTACATGATTTCGTCAAAAGGTATTTTGGGAAGTTGAAGGTCTGAGCCCCAGTACTGGCGTTCTGAAAGGGAAGAAATAGAGAAACAAACTCTTAGCTGTTTTAGCATCAAAACTCAGGACACAGTCAAGCAGGAAGTTAGTGAGATTTCCATGTATTTGTGAATATTCCTCAATCCTGCAAACCATCTCAAATAGGGTCCCTGAATTTGCACAGATGACAAGCAAACATGATGAATTTCAGCAGATGCTGCAGTATCGAAATTTTAGGTCAGAAGTTGAATGAAAGGACAGTTTGAAAGGAATATTTTTCATTTACAGTGCATCAGAAACATGCGTATTCATTTTTCTATCTGTACTGGTAAGCCACAAAAGTGAAAATTTGCAAATACAATTGCTTTGAAAGTTTCTTGTGAAGAGTGAAAAACCATGGAGCACCCTGAGACATCCCTCATAGGTCAACCCACAGGGTTACTTGACTTCAAACCCATCACTTGGGACCATGATGGTGCTACCTGGGTTCAACCAATTAGCCTGTAGGGTTACTTGAGGTCAAATTAATGAGTTTGGACAATGATGGGGTCATGTGAGGTCAACAGCTTAGCCTACAGGGTTACTTGAGGTCAAACTCATTGTTTGGGACTGTGCTGGGGTTACCTGAGTTCAACTAATTAGCCATGGGGGTTACTTGAGGTCAAACTCCTGGCTTGGGACCATGCCAGTACATACTGAGCTCTGTGAAGAAGCTTCTCAAAACCCAAGGCTAGCTGTTTCAGTTTCCCTTGCCTGTGCCTGTGAAACACTTTTCATGCCCATTCATTTTCTGCCTTTCTGTTCTGCAGAGATCCCACCTGAATTACTGCATCCAGCTCTGGGGTCTCCAACACATGAAGGACATTGACCTGTTGGAGTGCAGCAGGGAGTGTCTCCTGCCCTTAAGAGCTTGTCAGCTGGTGCAATAACTCAGGGCATCTAGCCTCTCACATAAATTTACTAATTGGTGAAATAACTCCATCAGGACAGCTTGTTTTGAGTTAATGAGTTATTTTGGCACTATGGGATTACCATTCCCAGTTGACAATAAACATCTTGCTGTGGAAGCAGATGTGGAAAGATAAGTTGGAATTTCTGACTGACAGACACCCCACTTTACAAACTATAAAAGCTACACCATACATTCACAATTAAGAATTCTTCTGCATATTCCCTGGAAATGTATGGGGTCTTCTCCCCAAAGTTTGGGATGCCTGCTTTGTGGTTACTCTCTTGAGAGTTGAGTGAAAGGACTCTGTGTACACTATTGACAATTCAGTGGTAAGTTACATTGACTCTTAATCTATACTATTTCTTTGCTAGATATAATACAGGCACCTTTATGTTGTGCACTGTATTATGTAATCTACTAGTAATTATTTTGTTTTATACTGTGTAGTAAGTTGTAGAAATACAGCTGGAGAGCTGGGCTCAGAGCACTGCTCAACTCATGACTGAAGTGGATATACTAAGTTTGGTAGGCCACAAGCCCTGGCAGGCCGAGGCAGAACCCTGAATGGGAAGCCAGAAGGTGCGCTTCGTGTGCTTTGTTTAAGATGAATCATGCAAGACCGTACATGCCTATGCTGGTCTGTGCAGAGCTCTGATTAAGTTATGTTACTTAGAAACACCAATCATATGGTTGTGCTATTTTTAGATATAGTTGAAAAGGTGTATATATATAGATGTGTGAAATCAATACATTGGCTTAATGGTTGCATCAAACAGGGGTCCTGTCTCTTTGTTGATCATCGTCAAATGGAGCCCTTGGTGTGAGGAGGTGACTGCCTTACTGTGCAGCCAAGCAGCGGGGCCCACAGAACTGCAGCACTGCTGAAAGGAAGCAGGAAAGCTGGCCAGTGACTTTACTACCCCTCTGGGATTAAGGAGGTGAGCACTGTGGGGGACAATATGGGTCAGGAGATGTCTGACCAAGAAAGAGATGGATTTGAATTTATAACTAAGCTGCTCCAGCAGCATGGCAAATCTTTGCTTTCCCATGACTTAAAAATCTTATTAAAATGGACATCTGTTAAGTTACTGGGAGCCACAGAGTCCACAGTCTTTACAACAGATCTATGGGACAAGGTTGGAGTTAAACTGTGGGATTTGTCAGTGAAGGAAGACAAAGCGGCTGCAGAGATGTATCCTTCTTGGCAGATCATTTTTGAAGTCCTGACAGCCCAAGAAAAATCCCATGCTAAAGATGAAGCAGATACCTGTCCTCCCTCCACGGCAAAACTTTAAAGTGCACTCAGTGCACTCAGTGCACTTTAAAGTCTAAAGAAACTGCCGACCCCTTGCTGCAGCCCAGGGGCCCCCCTCATAAATGAAAGGGAAAGGGGTCTGCTGCAATCTGTACAGGTATTTGCTGCTGGCTACTGCCCAGAGGACAGCAAGGAAGACAAGGAAGAGGAGCCCCTTGACCCCATATTTATTGACCCTGACGAAGAGCCAAACTTATATACCCTTGACCCGCAAGACAACTGTGTTCGCTTAAAACATCAGGCATTAAGGGAGGGGGAATTAGACATTGCTGGAAGAATTGTGGCTCCTGTAATATACTCAGGAACACAAAAGCTAACTGCCCAATGGGAGCTGTTGTCCTTTTCAGTGATTAAAGAGCTCCAGTGAACACTCACGGAGCATGGAATCAGCTCTTGGTACTTTGCAAGCTTGCTAGATTCTGTGTTTGCTGCCCATATAACGACGCTGCATGATTTAAGATCATTGGCTCAGCTATTGTTAACTCCTACCCAATACGCCTTATGGGAAAAGGAGTGGGAAAAAGGACTGCAGAACATGCTTATATCTTTCATGGGTCATCCTAATCAAAACCTAGCAAACCTTACAGTCAGACAATTTATGGGAACAGGGCCACATATAAATCCTGCTGTCCAAGGCCGAGACTGCTCAAGAGGGGCTCTTGAGGGGGCCTGAGAAGAGCTCAGCTGGCATTCCTTAAGGTCCCTGATGCACAAAAACCACAAAAGTTTTTCACATTCATCATTCAAGAAGCAAAAGAGCCATATATGCAGTTTGTTCATGGCCTTAAGCAAGAGCTCGAGCATCAAATTGATAACCCAGACACTCAGGAAATTTTGCTTTTAAAACTTGCTATTGAAAATGCAAACACAGACCGTAAAAAACTTCTTAAGTCCTTACCAAACCAAAATCCAACCTTGACTGAAATGATTGAAGCATGTAACCACATTGGGACAATAGACTATTAATATGAAGCCATGGCTGCAGCCTTTGCAACCATCAATAGTCCCTCTGGGACTCCGTAAGTTTGTTTTAACTGTAGTAAACCTGGTTGCCTGTAAAAAGACTGCTTAACTCCAAAAGGAGATAAACCTAAACCTTTTGCTTTGTATCCACGTTGCTGTAAGGGCTGTCATTTCGCCATGCAGTGTTGCTCTAGGTATGATTCTGAAGGTCGTCTGATCCAAGGAAACTGGAATCGCAGCATGGGCCAGCGCCACGCTCAGACACAAATGCCTCAGCCGCCACCACAGATGATACCTTCGCAGATACTGCCTTCGCGGATGCCCAACAAAGGGGCTCCACAAGTCTTCACCCAGCAACTACAGGCAGCACTGGACTGGACCTGGCAACCTCAGACACAGTAACTTTACTTGATTCTTTTATTAATTTACTCCCTACAGGAATTTTTGGACCACTGGAGCCAGGAAAAAGTACTCTACTAACAGGGAGATCTTCAACCTCCCTTTTTGGACTTTTTGTTATTCCAGAAATTACAGACTCAGACTTTGTTGGGGAAATTAAAATGATGGTTTGGACTCCTTTTCAACCCTGTACTGTCCCTCAGGGAACCTGTATTGCACAGTTGATTCCCTTTTCAAATGATCTGACACCTACTGCAGGGGAACATGAAGAGGAGGTGTTCTAGTTCTACAGGGATCCCACAAATATTATGGTTACAAACAATTACTAAGAAACATCCCACTTGCAAATGCACCCTGTCGTTACAAGGAAAAGAGATAACACTCACTGGTATCCTAGATACTGGAGCAGATGTGACTGTTATCTCTCAGGCCAAATGGCCCCCCACTTGGAACCTTACAGAGGTACCCCAAGCCCTCACTGGGATTGAGGGGAACAGTCACAGCTAACAAAGTCACCATCATAATCAAGTAAAAGGACCAGGAGGTCACATAGCTTCTGTACAGCCATTTGTTTTGCCTGTACCCATGATGTTATGGGGACAAGATGTACTCTCTCAGTGGGGTCTCAAAATCCAGTAGAATTTTTGATAGGGGTCACTGAGGCATGCATCACCCTGAAATTAACCTGGAAAACTGATACACCTATTTGGGTGGCCATTCTTAAGAACTTGCAAACCAGAGCAATTTAGGTGCCGGTCACCTAAAGTTGAGCTACTGCCAAAAATCTAAGCCTAAGGCAGGGCTTGTCTAAAGCTCTCACTCAATCCATAACATGCAGTGAGTCCAGAGGAGGCCACCAAGTTTTTACAAGAGAGTTGGAGCACCTCTCATGTAAAGACAAGTTGAGAAAATTGGGATTGTTCAGTCTGAAAAAAGAAGGCTTCAGGATGACTTAACTGTGGGTAGTGAAGCACTGGAACAGGTTGCCCAGGGAAGGTGTGGAAGTGTTCAAGGCCAGGTCTGATGAGGCTTTGAGGAACCTGGTTTTGTTGAAGGTGTCCATGCCCATGGCAGGGGGGTTGGAACAAGATGATCTTCAAGGTTCCCTTCCAACCCAAACCATTCTGTAATTCTATGATCCCAGAGCATGGCTGGAGGAACTCTACCACTGGGGCTCCCTTGCAACTCTCACTAGGCATGTTTCACTTACTTTTAACTTTGGTAAACCTTAACTATTAGGCCTGAGGTTTTCTATGGTGGTATCTGCCAAAAATTTCAACAAAGACTAAAAGGAATCAAACCCCTAGATCAGTGAAAAGTATAATTTCATATCTTACCAGTAGCATACAGGAGATTTAGGAAAATGTAACATTGGCTGGTGCCAGGTCAGAGACAAACAACACGGCACTCTGTGTTTCATGCAACAGAAGACTAAGCCCTTTATTCTTGTGAACTCTCCTTAAATAGAGAGATTTCATTTCCTGGGTATACATATGTGATTGGTTACGGTCTCAGTTACTCATTTCCTTGGCCAATGATACATCTACACTTAGGGTCCAATAGATTGGCTGGGATTCTCTGTATTTGTTCAAATCCATCTTACCATTACTCACCCAGGTACCTGCCTGCTTACAAGCTGGTTGGGTTTCAGACTGGAGCTTTAGACCAGCTGCAATATGCAATGTGACAGGAAAAGAACTCTGATAGAGTAATTTGTCTCTGTGGAGAAGCTAGTAGGAAGCACCACTTTGCTAACCATTTGTCTAAAATTTCTCATTACATATATTTTAAGATTTTCAGAAACATATGCCAAAATCAAATTGATATCCTTCACTAAAAGGCAGTGCTGTAGCCATTCTTTAGTGCAGGCAAAACCACATAACAGCAACTAAGCCCTGTGATTCTTTGTTTTGAGCTCAATATCATAGGCCAAGGTTACTTAGTTAAAATAATAAAAGGTCATTCCACCCCTCTCCATTCAACCTTCATTTTTTTCCCCTCAAATTAATGTTACCAGGACCAATTTTGCTAAACAGCACTGAAACCAATATCACTTGAGTTTTAATGGCTCTAGTGTATTCAGCCAAGAACTCAAGGGAACAGTAGTGTACAAAGGAAAAAGGCAGGATATTAATCATAAAGCCCAAATCACAGCTTCTCACCTGGACATTTTCTGGAGCCTGACAGTGCAGTTTACTTCCACTTAATTTCTCTGTACTACTGGCAGAAGACACTGGAAGCTACAGTTGTAGGTCACATTTGTTACAAGTAATAGTGA
Source organism: Toxostoma redivivum (assembly GCA_013397375.1). Classification (NCBI taxonomy): domain Eukaryota; kingdom Metazoa; phylum Chordata; class Aves; order Passeriformes; family Mimidae; genus Toxostoma; species Toxostoma redivivum. The sequence goes on from VXBI01004478.1 coordinate 23,604, forward strand.
TTTTCTTCCGCAGTTGATAGAATTCCAAAAAATGTCCAAAAATACTGTATGGTGTACCTGGACCACTGAATCCATCTTGGTCTTTTCTTTATTTGTTCATTCATAGGGATTTTAAAATAGTACACGTTTTAAAGGCTTGTAAAATGGCTGCCCATGCAGCTGAAAGAAAACTGCTACGGGGAGTTGGCAGTGATTTTATTGTAACAAATTGCACTTGTAAGCCCCCTTAGTACATGTAACATGAAACTACTAAAAATTTCCAGTGCAAATGAATCATTGGTCAAGATATAACTTTTATTACACTGCCTTGCTAAGAAAGCACCATTGGTAATTGTTTTCTCCCTTGTATTTATACTAGTGCTTATCATAAATCTAGAATCACAAAATGGTTTGGGTTGGAAAGGAACCTTGAAGATCAGCTGATCCCAATCACCCTGCCGTGGGCAGGGACACCTTCCACTAGACCAAGTCCCATCCAACCTGCCCTTGAATATTCCCATGGACTGGGCATCCACACCTTACTGGGTAACAAGCAGTGGGTCTTTTCTATTTCATGATGGTTGTTTGGAGCAAAAGGTGCTGAGGGAAGGGATGGCCCAGACCACAGAGCCACAAGCCACCAAGCACCCAGTCTTTAGACAGCTGTGCCTCTGTGCCTGTGACAGTTGCCTTACGGACTTCAGACTTGCTTTCCCCACTTCCACTACCCAAAACATTCACTTCGTGTATTCAACGGTAATTCACGGTAAAAAGTAATTTTATCATTGAACCAAGAGCATGTAAGCCTTTAGAACTCCCCACCCCAAGAGTGCTCTGTTCCCTACTCTGATTCTAGCTGGGCTAGCTGTGGTGCCAGAGCACAGCAGCCATCTCAAAGCTGTCAACTCCTGCAGCTCAGCTAAGCACAAAAGTAAAATATCTTGGTGATTTCAACTCTCCAGGCTCTTTCATAGCAACTTTGGGTCTTTGCTTCAGACTTTTTGTGGGCTTTGAATAATGGAACATGTCAACTCTCAGAATGAGGAAATGAGGTGTGATCTGCTCATTTGATCTGAAAAGTTGTGCTGATAGCAGATACCAAAGACCATTTTAACAGATAAATGGGCCTTTTGAAGGTACTGTAACACACAGAAATAGATGTGGGGTAACTACTTTTTTCCTGTATAAAAGACCTATTTCAGATACTCCCCAAATGTAACACTGCCTGCCTTCTTGTTCTCTTCTCCCTTAGTAATACCTTCTAAGTTTTTCAGTTTACTGGCTTGTATGCACAAACATACACACACGTTCAAACCAAAGATAGTGCACAGTAATGGCAAAAAGGAAAAAGATGCTATTTCTTACTTTTTCTTGTTTTGCATAAAGTTAGCACTGATTCTAGGTTTTTGCAAAACTTGAAACATTACTGGTTTAAGTCAACATTCTCTTAAATATTGAATCAGAGCTTTTATTCTTACAGTAAAGACATATTTGTTTTTTCTTGCTTTTATATATTTAGTCTGAAGCTGCTATTGTGTACTATAAAGTACAAAAAGATTTTATCTAGAATAATTGTTTTGTTTAAATCACAATTACCTTACTTGGTATTTTAGCTGATATTCAGATGACTTGCCAATCATCAGCCACAGAGACCACACACTAGAAATGAGACCACATGAACATTTGTGAAATTGTTACAGGTGGCATCACTTAGAAAATACCTCTATCTCTAATTATTGCAACATCTCTTCATTGGAGAGGAAGAATAAAAGCTATTACAAATTCCAAGGAACTTTCAGAATTGCGAACTCTGGGTAATTTTACCTGGTGACTGAGGGACATACTATATTTCAAACAAATTTGAAGGCCAGGTTTGGGGCTTCTTTTTTACCTCTTTCTAGGTAGAGGTAGGAAGCACAAAATATAATGTGGTCATTAAAAATAATTGAACTCAGACACTACAGAGTTACAGTATTTTTCAACCACTAGTATTTCTCTTTCATCTGGCTAAGGCTAGTTAGAGATGGTCCAAGAATCACAATACACATGCCTGGATATAAGCTATCCACAAAGACCATGTTTTATAGTCTACCTTTGTTTCAAAGAAGCAGCAGTATGATTGACAAGCTGTTGAATTTTGTAACATGTTCACAAAATAAAAAAAGTGCTCTCTCTTGAGGAGAGCTATAATTTCACCTCTTTAAATTCCTTTTTGATACCATTCCATAGTCAGTTACTAGCTGCTCCACTGTATTTAACTTAATATACATCTTTTCACACACTTGAAAGAAGGTGAAAAAATAAAATATGAATGTTTTCTCTTTTTTCTATTAGAAGTTAAGAAACTAAAATAGCCTTAAGCATGTTTTGTGAACTGCCAAGAATATCCTTTGAAAGACAGGGCAGGTAAATAACCATCTGAAAACTAATGGAACATTTTAAGTTTCATCGTTTCCATCCTAGTTTTCTTACTCACTTGCTAATAAATATTTTCATCATCTTCCTTAAACAGGAAGTAGAATTTCAAGGAATAGACCAACAGATTTTTCTTCACTTTGGAAAATAAATATATGCACCTGGAATTGAACTGCAGCTTCAGGAGTCCCAGGCTCCCAAGGGTACATGGACTCTAGTGTCCTCTTGTTCAAATTCCCAATGCATAATTTTCTTGCTAGAAGTTTCACCTGATATGGGATGACCCTTCTGCAGCAGGGCATGACCTGTGGTGTTGGGTTTTCAGGTGGCTTTTGCTTTTGTTACAAACATGTGCTTTGTCACAGCACTGCACCGTGACTCCACCACCTCCCTGGGCAGTACATTCCAATGTCCAATCACCTCTTCTATGAAGAAATTCTTCCTGATCTCCAACCTGAACCTTCCTGGTGCATTTTTAGTCTGTGTCCTATTGTTCTATCACTGGTTGTCTGGGAGAAGAGACTGACACTTGGCTGGCTACAATCTCCTTTCAGGGAGTTGTAGAGAGTGATAAGGTCATGCTTGAGCCTCCTTTTCTCCAGGCTAAACAACTGAGCTGATCTTCATAGGGCTTGTATTCCAGATCCTTACCAGCCTTGTTGCCCTCCTCTAGACATGCTCCAGCATCTCAACATCCTTCCTAAACTGAGGGGCCCAGAACTGGATGCAGCACTCAAGGTGTGGCCTCACCAGTGCCAAGTACAGGGGAAGAATGACCTCCCTGCTCCTGCTGGCCACACTATTCCTGATACAGGCCAGGTGCCACGTGCCAGGTGCCACTGGCCTTCTTGGCCACCAGGGCACACTGCTGGCTCATGTTCAGTCTGCTGTACCTTTCTGCCTGGCTGTTGTCCAGTAACTCTGTCCTCAACCTGTAGCTTTGCAGGAGTTTGTTGTGGTCGAGTACAGGACCCAGCAATTGTTTTGTTAAACCTCATATTGTTGCATTCAGCCCATCCATCCAACCTGTCCAGGGCCCTTTACCTGTCCAGGTCCCTCTGCAAATATAACTGAACAATTCATACACGATAAAAGCAAGTCTTGCACAATTATTTTGTGTCTTTATTGATAATTTATGTTATGACTACTAAAACCCCAGATCTATATGCTTTTCAAAATGGGAAGAATGAAACACTTTTGAAAGAATTAATGCCTCTTTCAATAATTTCAGAAAAATAATTTGGAGGGGAAAAGAGAAAACAAAAATCCCATTTCTTGATCGTGCCAGGTTAGTCCTAACTACATTAGAGTTTGCATAAAATGAGAAGATGCCCTTTGCTCAGTACCTGCAGTTGGTGTGCATGCACCAGCACTAAGAATTATCCAGCAGTTACTACAGAAGTTGGGAAAATGCTGATCAAAATCTTCTGGAGTAATATAAGAAAGTGTTGCAGTGTGTTACTTTATTGTTGTTTTCCATTTTAAAATGGTTCATTCCAATGTTGGAACCCCCCTCTCCGTTGTGGTATCAGTTGTCCAAGTTCCCGCCTTCTCCCAATCAATCTGCCCTTGACCCATCCCATTCTTCCAGATGGTTCCCTATCAGTCTCCCTAATCCCCTCCCCTGGCAATGTCAATCCTCCCTAACCCCTCCCAACCTTCTAGAAGCTTCTGTGTCAGTTACCTTTTCTTTGAGTCAGGATTTGTTGTAACATGTTGCTCCCCGCCTGTTTCCCCTCATTGGTTTGCTGTGTATTCATCCCCGCCTTATGTTCCTCCCCCAGAGTGCCTTGATTGGTTGATCTGTTGTACCCTCCCTTAGGACCTCCCCCATATTTAAGTTGCTGTACACCTTTGATTTTGCCTTTTGTTGGATCCTTTCCTTGGGGTTTCCTCTTCCCTGGACCCTGCAATAAACCTTCCCCCTGGAACAACAAAAGGACTCCCTCTTGTCCTTTGCCTCTCCCGGACGTGGACACCACCAGAAGGGCCTCGCAGCCCTAGCTGTATCTCCGGGACAGCTGTGTCCTGGGAACAGCCCACTCTTGGCGCTGGTACCTGCCTGCAGGAGCTAGCTGGGCGGGCCAGAGGGCCAGGTGGTGGACGCAGGTGGGCCGCGTCAAGAAAGTCTAGACATCACTAGAGCAAATTACTTAATCTAAAATTATTTTGTCTACAGCATGTATTTTAATGTTTGTTGAAAGCCAAGTGCATTGTGAGTTATGTATATGGCAGCCTAACTCATGTCATTACACTCTTATTAGTTATTACTGCAGGATAAATTCAAATGACCAAACTTTTAAAGTAAAAAGCTATTTTTACCTTCATCCTCATAAAATTATCATGTCTCAGGACCTAGCAGAGAAACTGAAAACACCATTGATGCTGTTAACATCCTGATTCAAAATTTGGGAGCTGGATATACATCTCCAGCATCATATTATCACATTTTAAAGAAGTATCATCATCTGAAACCTTTAAACTGCTATTAAAACCTTAACCTAACCTAAGATTAAAAATATTAAGTACCACTACAGACTAGCTCTGTAGAATCTTCTTTTTCACCCAATAGGAAAATATCATATTAGATGCTATCTAATTTCCACCCCCACCTCCCCAAACCCCCAAGTCCTATCCTGTTGGTGCTATGCCAGCATGTTGGAAAATGAGCCTCAGCAACCACAATTAATATGGGATACTGGCTTACTTAGTGTCTCTGACAAGCAGCCTCTACTACACCCAGCATCTGAATTACAGACATGGTAAACCATTCCTGTGGTATCTGCTGGGTAGAACTCAAGTAAACAGAAAGAAAAAGAGAGTATCTTTGACACACCACAGCTGTAGAAGTATAATATGGCTCTTTTGCTGTTCTTTTGGGAGCATCTTGTAAGCTGGGCTGAAATTAGCCTTGATATACACAAACAGCGGATTTTGATTTTGCGTGTTGTATGGATGGGATCTGGCAATGTTTTAAAAGGGAAATCTTGACATACTGCCATAGAGTTATTTATAGTCACTTCATCATGCACTGAAAATCTGACCTACCCTTCTTTTTGGGTTTGACACAATGTCTGACATCTATGTTTTTTGAATCAGAAACTATGATGGAGAAACATTTTTTAAAAAGCAGCACTATAAGCAAATAACCACTTGCTAAAGAAAAAAGTTAGCCACAGCTGTGATAATGCTAGCAGTGAAGGTTAACCTTTAACTACAACAGTCTGGTGTTTCTCTTTCTTGAATCAGCATGCAGGGCTGACATTTTGTATCACTGTCTGTAACATTATATTGCTGGGATATCATTAGCTACATGTAATTTGCAGTGTGTATATCTCCAGTCACCACAAGAAAGTGTATCTAAACTTATCACAATACACAAAGAAAAACAGATCTTAAACAGCCAGCAAGCAAACTCACAGGCTGCAGCCTTTTTTGCAACTGAAGCCTGGGAAAAACTGCAAGAAGGTGTAAATCATAATGAGCCAGGGGTTGTCTGAGAATATGAGGAAGAGCTGAATGACACCACTAAAAAAAGCCAGTTAATTAGTGTAATGTTTATATACTTAATTTCTTCAGACAGACCATGTGAAACAGAATTTCAAAAAGCATTGCCCAAAGAATGAAACAGATTCTTGGTGTATATTTTTACTTAGATGGCTCCAGTGGAGAAGAGCAATTGCAGAGCAGAGAACTGGCTTCCAAAACATGCACTGTATTTAGATGCCAACAGTAATCACAAATGCAAATGCATGCATGTGAAGGCAAATCACAACCAGTTAAGACTTCATAATAGGTGAAAAAGGTAGCATTACATCTGAATTCTTGAAATCTCAGTAATTAATACCTTTGCCAATGAACACAACCTGAGATGTAGATTATTTTGTCTGGGTATTAATTAAAGCAAAGGTTACAAAACATCCTGCTAGCTTTCATAGTATATTAATTTTCACAAATAATAGTTCTTATAATCTGAAAAATCAAGTCTAGTTTCCCTGAATAGGTTTTTATCTTCACCATATTCACTCTGGAAGCATGCCAAACCCTTCAAAATAGTAAACAAAACCATTTATTTTTGCCCAAATTAAAATAGATATAAATTTTTACATTACCAGGGGAAAATAGTTCCATTCTGAACTATGAAGAGTCTATTATACCATCCACTGAAATGAATGGAAATATTTCTCATCATTTAAGCTTTAAACCAGTAATGTCCTATTTTAACAGATACTTTCTTAACACTGAATACAGATGCACAGCTTTCTGCAGCAGCAGATCTCACAGGAACATTGTCAAGAGCGATTGCAGGCATCTTGCAAGCTTTCACACTTTCATGCTCAGTCTGAAAGGCTGTCAAAGTAATGATGATATACATCATGCCAAACCTAGTGGGTTTATAATTATTCACTTAAAAGGGTAAATGGTTTGTACAGGCTAAACGTTACAAAGACCGTTGTACAAAATACTTTGTGATCAAAAGACAATCTACCACTAAACTATGCACGGGAAGCAAAGCAAACACAACCTGAACTTCAGCACTACACACCGCTATGCTACACAGTTACTTTTTAACAAGAAGGCCATGAAAAGGGGGAAAAATGTCAGTTGTAACTCCCTTGCAATTCCAAATAACCTTTATTTTTAGAAGAAATTAGAAAAAAAATAAATACTTTAAACAGCACTCACACACTTGCATAGTCACAGACCACTGCTGGTCCATGGCTCATATGTGAGACCTACTAACATTTTCTGGAAAGAAAAGGCTTTCAGGAAAGTAAATTCAACCCAATTAGTTTTACTTCTCTCACGTATAGAAGGTAGAAGTGGGAAAAGATAACCATGGATCCCTGTCATGCATGCACAGCCTGGCACTGCGCACCAAGGGTTATTGCCACTGCTTCCGCTGGGTAGACCTGGTCCTCACACAGGCACCTCTAACCAGGACTGTCAGCATCAAACCCCTTGCATTTGACAGAAGCATGGCAGACAAAGATTTAATTCCTACCTGGTAAAAATAAATCTGCTCGCATTACAGCTCTTGCTTCTTCAGAGAAGCATCGTTTTTTCAACCACTCAGCTTCATACTCACTTGTGTGTTCATCAGGCCATGTGATAGAGATCTTTCAACACAAAAGAAAAGGTGAGTTTAGAAAAAAAAAATTGAAAAACATCATCTAGAACAACAAAACCCCTTAGAAACAGCAGAAATTGTAACACTTAGATCAATAATATCATATTTAAACTTTACCTGAAGCATGAATGCAAACAAGTAATGAAAATCCATTCAAAACACCATTCAAATTCTGACACTTTTTATAAATGTTCATTTTCATTTCAACCCATGACCTAATTTGTTGGTTTGTGTGGACTGTTTCCACTGTGGGAGCTGCACTTAATAGAAAGAAGGGAATTGTAAAAACTGGCACGTATCACTGGGGAGAGCACTTCACCCCAACTCAGAAAATACCTTGCAAAACACTGACAGGTCGTGAGGAAAGAAAAAGAATGAGACAGACAAGGACCTTGTGCTAGGAGAGAAATCTGTCTCCTATTTTTGAACTCTTCCCTCTATCAAATAAATTTTTAAAAAGTGTTGGGTTTTTCAATTCCTGAAAGAAACATGGAAAGAAAGCATATGGCTTTGTTTGTCATGAACTGAAAGAGCTCAGTCCAGCACAGACCCTCAGCTGAATTTTTAAGGCTAATGAGTAGGTATCAATTCCCAATTCACATGACTGCTCATTCATATGACAGTCAAACACTATCAGTATCATTTTAGTATTAGTGCCGTGCTTTCATCAGTTTCTAAGTGGAAGCAGACAACTCCTAATTTACCTGATCAAATAATGAATTTACATTGCATTAATTTTGTCTACAATCAACTTGGGAGCCCAGAATTCTGCACCAGAGACCCTTACCCTGTGGCTGAGGCACTCACACATGAGTCAGCCTCTGCAAACTGCCCCTGCAACGAGGCTGCCCCATCTGACCTAGGATTGACTGCTACACATATCATATGTTTAAAACATCTTTAAGTACAAAATTAAGGAAATTAATCTTCCAAAGGAGCCATGTACTGCTTTTAATAAAACATAAAAAAGCTAAATAATATACTAGGATTTTACATATCAGGAAAGATTGAAATTCATAAGGAGGGCAGCTCTTATCTTTTCTTGCTCGATAATCTTCCATTTTTCAGGAAGAAATATTAATGTAGATAAGTAGACAGGGATACAGACATTAGTCCAATTCTGATTATTGGATTCAACATTGGTTTGAGTGTTCACTCTAAGATGAAGGTTCTTTTACATTGAAAATTTGCTAATAAGCTGGTTTTTGTTATGGATTCAGCTCATCATCACTTTGCCATTTGTTTTTCAGATTTTCAAGCCATTTACTTAAAGAATAAAGAGAGTAAAAGTGTGAGTGTAATTAAATGGGCAAGAGATGTCTGTATTTCCAACAACTAGTGATAAAGCATATGGTAGAATTTTTTAAAGCATTATTATATTACAAGAGCTGAAGCCTGGGTTTATTCAGCCTCTGCATAGTATAACTATAAAGTGAAGTTTCATATGAAGGTGCAAAGATCTGAGTTTCCCAAATTGTGATTCTTCCAAAAAGCTTTGCAAATACGGGGTAAGGTTTGCAAATAAGCAAACTGTGATTAGAGTATAACCTGGAATTTTCTCGATTTTAGATTAATAAGCATTGTTGGACAAATTTCACGAGAAGGTGAATTATGATTTGCTTCAAATACCTTTTTGCTATCTGCCAGAGTAACCTGCTTCACCACGATGTTCACATCCAGATCCTCGAAGAGCAGCCTGCGCGCTCCAGCGGAGGGCAGGAAGCACAGGGGACACTGGCAGTTGTCCCTCAGCCAGACGCAGGGGTAGCTGCTGTCACTTCCGTCCTCCCACTTCACGCAGACCAAATGGCCCTCATCCAAAGCTTCCACCTTCTGTATCCCCGGGCTCATGCTGAGCTGCTGGGCGGCGTGGGGCACGCCGACTACAAGGCTGAGTGATCACAGTGAGTGGGATCCTGTTCTTCTGCACCAGCGCAGGCAACACACCTGGCCTCCAGGGACTCCGGTCCTCAGTAGAGCGTGAGCCACCGCCCTCTACTTTTTGTGCTCTATATTGAAAACGCCAGAGGCAGATGTCAGAGGGAACTCCGCCATGGAGTTCCTAAAACGTCAAGAGCAGCTTATCACTGAAGAAATCAGTACAGTAAAAGGACACTGTCACAATGATTCTCCCTTCCTTTCCAACTACCTAGACTTCAGGAATATTCATTATATGTTGCTTACAGAGGGTGTACTCAGACACATCTATTCAAAAATCCCTTCAATTTGATCCGTCATGTTGGCTGTCTTTTGTTGATATTTCTTCTGAACAGAGATTATGCAACAGCCCTAAAACCTCCTCTCCCCTTGGCTGGAGTAAGAGTGTGTGCAAACTTGGCCTCAGCAAATGAGTCTATGGGCTATGACCTCCCCTACCCTGAATCCAGCCAGAGTGGATTTTCAGGACAGATGCTGGGTCTAGCTTTCTTGTGGATATGTTCTTCTTTCTCAGCCTTGTTTACTCCTCCCTAGATCCAAGGTAACTGGACAATAGTGTCACTATTATCATATCTCATGTTCCCTTAGGTGGCTTAACTCACAGTCCAAAGTTCCCATCAGGAGGCATATTCAGGAAGGAGTGGGCTTTGGTGGTCACAATTTCATTATATAGTTTTGCCATAAAGGGCAAGAATTCTTCATAACAATGTTTAAGTCCTTAGCCATAAAATTTCAGTCTCTCACAAAAAGACACCTCAAAACGAATTCCACAAACCAAAATCTGGAGCTACTACTAACCATGTTCAAAACCTAAAGCATGAAAGAACATACACCATAATCCCTGCCATGGATACTGTGGAATAAGAAACAGAATCCACCTCCCTGCAAAGAAAAGCTTTGTAAACATGACGTTAGCAACAGCAACAGAGTTGTGTGAGAGCGTCTCTCTCTTTTCACAGCCAGACCACTTTTTATAGATATCCTCTTTTATTTAAACCCAGCTGCATCCTGTACGGCAGAAAGATGGTGTATCCATATCTTAGAATTAGAAAAGTTCTGGTCTAATGTTTTTCTTATTCAGACAAATTCAGGGAAGGCTTCCTGAATCAATAAGTCATTACACATGTATTTTAATTTTATCAATGTCAAATATTGCATATTTATTAAGTATCTCTCCTTTTTGTTCTTAAGCTCACAGAGCAAAATATTGATGCTACCAGGACAAAAGTCTCACCAGCTGTCTTTGTGCACAAAAAAAATGTCCTGGGCTTCAGTATTTTGATTCACAAAGGCCTACTGGACTTACCAGTCCTTATTTTTCCTTTGCTGCAGTTTAGAAGTAGGCTGCAGGACCCTTGGGTCTCCATTTGTTTTTACTCATTTGATTGAGTATAGCAAAGCAGAATACTGGTTTTTTCCCCTCTTTTTTGTATTTACGGATAGTAGTCCATTGGGACACAGTAATCACTAATCCTCATCTGCAATGCAGTACAGCTAGTTTTGTGCATACAGACTTAAACACCATTTTCCCAAAACTGTGTTTATATCCAGATTGAATATATTTTCTTTTATATGAATGTGTATACAAATAAATAAATAAATAAATAAATAAATAAATAAATAAATAGGGGGGGTGTATTTCTACCATACTGCAATTTTCCTTTGAACCATGAAAATTTTTATATTGCAAGACTGGCTGCAGTGTCTCTCTGAGATTTCTTGCACAAAATTTTATTATTTATGGCTGAAAAGTTGTGTTAAGCTTTGGGGTTTAAAAAAAATCATTTCAACATGCCACAAACTTTTGCTACATCTGTGCTTGTTTCAGGATAGCTCTCTGTTCAAGGTTAACAGTTTACCTGATGATAATGAATCGCATTGCATGACATCTGGACAATGCTGAATTGTCCAGCACAAAGCATGGTACTCACATTCACATGAAATTAAGTACCTGAGCAACTGAAATGGTCGGATCAAATTATTCCACTTATCTTTCAATGTGTAAGGAATTCTAGAACAAAGCACTCTTCCCAGAACCAACCCAAAGTTCCTTTGGGGATAGGGATGCTTTTCTCTGTGTACTAAATATAGTAGGTACTCCTGTAGGTATCTGCTTAAGACAAGACCATGAGAACCAGAATTTGCTTTAGAATTTTAAGGCCACCAGGAAGCTCCTCCAGCTTACTAAATGGGGGGAGCAGGAGATATCCAAAGGTCTGGATATACATATTAAACCCCTAAGTATTTAATTTCAAAGTTTCTCCACAATGTACTTCATACAAACATTATATCATCTATCCAGTAGTCCACACACTGGTTTTGTACATAAATTTCTCATCTTATGTAAGTGGACTGTCTAATAATTTTAGTATTATCCATATGCTTAGTGTTTAACCTAAGCAAAGGCTCCTCTTTAACTTTAGCATGGTGGTTATAACTACCTGGATTTTGTATATGGGCATTCTATAAATATTTTTCTTCAAAATGTCAAAACAAGACCAGAAAATATATTAAGCCTTTACTTTTTGAATGTCTCAAAGGGAAGATTCATCACTAAATCTGAAGCCCTATGTGAAGCTTGCCAGATTTAAAGGGCTTCTAAACATCTCCTATTTAACCATTCAATTAAGAAATCTAAACTTGCTTCTAAGAGACTTCAAATACACTAGTGGTAGTAGAAAATCACATTTTTTTATGGCAAGAAACTGAGGTGAGTTTATTGTCTTTCTATCACAAATGTCACTTAACTGGTATTTGTTCATCTGGTAATAGGTAACTTGGTCACACAAAATGCATGTCAAGCTGTGAAAAGCCAATTACATTTAGATTTGTCTCAACACTGATTGTCAGAGATGTGGAGGAAGGGTTGCACATGTGCCACTTGCAGGAGTCAACTAGAAGAAGATGGGAGAAAGCCTTATCTCTGGGGAGACTTTGCCTGGCAACCATTTCATGTCTCACGTGGGACAGGCAGTTAGCAGGAGAACACCAAGGGCACTGTATCCTCCAGAGAGGTTCTCCAATCAGATGGCAAAAGGTCTCCACCAATGGACTGCAGTGGAATGTTGCACTTGGCTAATGGTCTCCTGTCAGCAGGCGGACTTTGGAAGGAGCCAGGGGCATAAAAGTAACTGTGTCAGAAGCTATGAGGCTTTTTCGCTTTGGCATTCTGAGTCTTGGCTTTTTGAGTCTGGGAGCCTTTTGAGGCTTGTGTTTTTAGCTTTGGCTCCAGCCTGCTGAGGTCTGCTTCTAGCCCTGGCCCTAGCCTGTTTTTTGTCTCTTTTGCCTTGGCCCCAGCCTGCCTTTTGGCTCTCCTGCCCTTGCTGGCCCTAGCTCGTCCTCACATCTGTGCCTTTCCTCTTGCTGGGCTCTTGGCAGGACGCTGGCTGACCTCTGAGCCTCGTGTGTATCCTGTGTCCTGCCCTACCCGTTCACCCGTCCCAGCAACCACCTGTCCTGCCTCCCTGTGTCCCTGACAGGTACCCTGTCCACTTCATCCCTGTGTTCCTGCCTAAATCACCTGCATCCAACCCTCTGCCTGCCTTCTGATGTCTATAGAACTTAGGTCAAAGTTACAAGGTGCTTATACAGCTTGAGTTATAAGATATCAAAATAACCTGATATATCTGTATAATCTGATATCAATATAACCTGAATCGTAGCTTTTTATGCCTATATAATCTAATATAAATAACTTTCTATACAATGTAATGGCTAATATATAATTCACTAGCTGCTTAATGCTGAATAGAGAAAATAAGAAGAAAAGAACTTGCCAGGTGATAAAGGTGGATAGCTTTAGTGATAGATAAATATAGTACTAATGAGAAATTGGCAAATGTAAAGCCAATGAGCCACTAAACAAAGAATTTAGGCCGGTTAAGACCAGACAGACCAAGGAACACTGTACCTATGCATGCTCCGAAGACAAAGTTGAAAAGTTCAGATGCAAAGAAGACCTTGGAAGCTTTTATCAAAGACTCCCAATGACCCTCGAATTGGGGAGGCACAAGTGCAGTGCAAAAGAACTAACAATCATAAGATTATGCTACATAAATTAGTTCCTGCATGTATGTGATGATGTTATAATGACATAGTAACATTAACCAATACTTACTTATAAATATACCACAGCACTTGTCAAAGCTGGGTGAGTTAGGTGGAGAAATTCCCCTCACCACCAGCACTGCAATAAACAAATACCCAAATACCTGCTCTGTAGACATTGATCTATGGGGATTTATTTCCGGCCTATCTTTTAGGCATCACTCCGACCCAGCCCGTTGCCGGGAACCCCACTGCCATCCTGCCTGGGGTCCCGCACCTCCTGTCCGATCCCCGCTCACCTCGTGTCCGGCCGCCCGTCACCGCGGGAGCTGTGCTGTGGAGCCGCGCCTCCCGAGAGCCGGGCAGGCTCCCCGACAAGTGCACACACACCCTCTGCCGCTTGGACGTCGACAGCACTCGCTGACCCTCTAGTGGTAACGCCCTCTTTTTCTCTCTGTCTCCCCTCTCTCTCTCCCCCTAACTATCCTTTTCCAATTTTCTGCCTCCTTTTCTGTCTTTTCTAGTCTTCTTTTGAAGGGAAACTTTTTTTTTCGTTACCAATTAGGGGTTCTCAGATGGAATGTGATCTCATTTGAATTCATTTCATCCTAGACCATCTGTTTTAAAAGAACGCCTCGCGGCTCCCCACAGGGGAATGCAACACAAGCAGAATCTCTTCTAAATCTGTGCCAGCAGATTTTGTAAATGCTTTCGAACAAAAGATTAACCTAAAAGAAAGAGACTCAACCAATTCTCACGGGCAGTTTCCAGATTAAAAAAAATTAAACCATAATAAAATTTCTGGGAGCTACTGAGGTGAGATACATGTAACTTAAGTTACCATGGGAAAGGCTGTAAGCCAGAGGAAATCTTCACTTTTGCTTGGATACAAGAGGCTTTTACAGCTGTGTTCAACTCACCTAACTTCAGACATGTACCATCCTGACTTACATCCAAACATCAGATAGACCAGCCTCAACACTCCTAAATAACAGGCATATTCAGATTACAGTTCAGCCAACCTTTTCAGAAACCTGCTTTAGGAGGAGACAAACTGAACTCTTTTTCCTCTCCACTGAGTACAGAAAGAGCCTCAGTGACTAGTTCCAACATAGAAGTTACACCATGTTACCTACACTTCAGCAAGGCTTCTTTTCATGGCATGAATTTTATGATTCACTGATGCTTTTATTTACTGACACACTTCACTATGTACAATTCACAAAACACTAAACTGCTGGGAGAATCACAAAGGGTGCCAGCTGTAGACTTTACTGCAACACAGAAAAAGCCTGGACTACTGTCAGAGATGCCGCTGTTCCTCAAGGCTGTAGTTTTTGGTGTCATCAGACAAACCTATGATTAGTCATACAGTACTCTCTTGAAATATTTTCAGTCCTAAGAGCCAGAATCTGAAAGAGCCACTGCATCCTACAGAGAGAGAGAAAGATCTCCTTCACAAGCTGCAACAGGAGCATTCGATATCTTCCGGAGAGGAAATAATTCCTCCAGGTGCTTTGCAATATTAATAAAAATCACTATATGTGGCTTTTAAAATATGTGAATCTACCTGGTTCACAGCCCCAAACATATTCAGCTCTGTCATTTATGTCTACTTATTGAAGTCAATGAACTTTGTAACTCCATACCATTACTGTTAATTAGGAGAGAATTGGGCACTCAAGCTTCAGTATTATTCAGTTTGCTGGTTATGTAAGAGGAAGCATGAAAATTACTATAGCAAAAAGATTTCCCTTGTGGTAAAGTTAAGAATTTACTATTTAAATACACTGTAGTATTTGCATTAGACTTCTGTTTCTTGTCTTCACTGTAAAACAATACTTTGGGTTACTCACCTGCCAAGAGAAATCCCATAACAATAAAAAGGCTCTTTGTTATTTATATCATAGTGTCACTGTTAAAATGAAAACTCAGTTCAGAGTGACTAAAAATATTTGCTACAAAATGCCTTCTAAGTATTTTTTTACTTAGATACACAAATTGAACAGATCTGCAGGTTTAGTTTTTGTCCCACACAGCACAAGACCAGAAGCTTCTCCTTTCAGGAGGATTTTTTCTGATTTGCATGAGTGGAGTGGTAAGAGTATTCTGGGTTAAGTTCTGCACAAAGGCTACCCAGCATATCTTCACTGGTCTACTTCAACAAAGCATTTCACAACAACTAAATTTGTCACTACTTGTACTACAGTGCTCAAGCTTCCTAAATGGGACCTGTGTGCCAGGTGATTGTCAGGCAACATAGTCCTCTTTCTCAGTGGCACCATGCAAGACAACATCTAGTCTCTCTGTCCCTGGTCTAATGGCAGTGAGGACACAAAAGAATCAGATATAGAAGCTCTAACTCCATCAGTAGCGCAATAGTGGAAAATAAGAAATCAGAGTTTGGTACTGGGATCAAGACCTATTGGGTATGCAGAAACAATGCCTATAAATCGATGCTTCTTAAAGGATGGTTTGGTTGCTGTTTCCAAGCAATATTAATGCCTCCCTTTAGGGTACTTTGGCAAAATCCAGAGTAAGAGTTAGGTCCAAGAGAACATTTTCCATCCGGGGAATGCAGGATGATCTGCAACACACTCCTTTGATTTCAGAAAGCAAAAAATTATGTTTCACGCTATGCCCCAGGTGCACTACTTTGTCCTGTGGGTTTATATAAACAAGCTATATAGATTATTAGAAGTGGCAAATGATACTATTCAAGTATTAAATAGCACATCCTTTGAGCTCCAACAAACATGAATGGTGGCTCTACAGAACTACATGGTTAGATTATCTGCCAAGAAGGAATATGTGTTATTATAGGATAGGGGTGTTGCACTTACATCAATGATAGGTTTGAAGTCCAACAGTCAGGAATCACCTCAATAGAAAGAGCAGTTGAAGAGTAGCACAAAGAAGAAAAATCTTCTTGGTGGGATTGGCTTACTTCATACCTACCAAATTGGAGACTGCTACAAAACGCATTTATGGCAGTCATTGTAATCATTGCAGCGTGTGTACCTGCTTGAATTGTGATTCAATGTTGTAGTTGTCACACTTTGTGCTGGAAAATGAAGCATTGAGACTTGCCTAGAAGAGACATGTCTCAAGAAAATGGGGGACTTGACAGCTTGATGACAGACATTTTCAGTTCCCCTTGAAGATGCTAAATAGAGCTTAAAGACTAACTAGCAAAATAGATACAAGATGTAAAAGTCGACACAAAGGATGTTAAACTTAGCTGGAATCACTAGATAAGCAGATAATGAGGAACAAAGTGGCTTTTGTGGTGAAGCCATGTAACAAGAAACAACAGCGCATGCCCTAAGAGAAGTTCAAGGTGAGGTTATCTGCAACACCGGGAGCACTCAGTGTGTATGACCACCAGAGACCCCTCAGACGACCCTGTAGGACCACAAGAGGACCCCCAGTAAGAGGTGGATGCATGCAAATTAGTTCTACGAAAAGTGGTGTTTGCGTATTAGCTAGGAAGTACATTGTAATGAGTACGTATAATCATGATGGAATAAATAACTTCTTGTAAAGTTTCACGACATAGATGATTAGGGAGGTATCTTCTGAGTGTGTTCAGCATACTGAGAATAAAGAATGCCTGCTTCTAAGGCTTCAAATTGTGTTTAAAAGTTTGTTTTCTAGCTGAAATTACCCCTGGTATCACCCTTGCCTAAATACAGCACGTCTAGTGCCTTTGGTTGTAAGGCTAGATTACATCACCTTGTATTTCAGCGTGCCAATGTCTGCAGGAAAACACTTGTCTGATGCTGTTACCTCACAAGCAAAGCAGCAAATATGCTCCGTAAAGGCAGAAAGCCCTGTGTACCCACATTACTTCACGGTTGCACAGCACTGTGTGTGAAGGGTCAGCGCAGACATTGTCTGGAGGGTCAGTGCTCAGGAGCTAGGCCGCAGCCTGCCTGCGGTCCCGCTTCAGCCTTCCATCGCCTTTCTGAGCGTGAGGAGAGCAGACGACGAGGGAGACAGTCACACAGGCCGCGGCGGCAGGCAGACACGCTGCCAGCGGAGCATGAGCGAGCCCCGCCCTCAGGGGTGGGAGCGGGCGAGACGCCGTGGCCGGCACAGCGCCCCTGGGCCAGGCTGACACAGCGCTCCTGGCCCGGCCGACAGGACGCCCCTGGGGCCAGGCCGACACGGCGCCTCTGGGCCGCGCTGCCAGCCTCGGGCCCGGCTCCGGCTCCGGCTCCGCTCGCCCGCTCGCCGGCTGCCCCGCGGTGGGGCAGAGCCCGACTTAGCTGAGCTGCGCCCGCCCAGTCCTGGGCCTGGGTAAGGCTGCTGGCTGGGGCTCGTACGCCCGTCGTGCTGCCCTGGGAATTTGTCCCCTTTTTGAGCTAAGGGGGCTCTTTTATACATTATTTATTACCTGAGGAACACCCCGAAGAGTAGGACTTTGTTATCCTTGTTATCAGTACACTGACTTCGCAGTTACAGATGGATTCTAGAAGGCATTAGTCCTGGATTTGGGCATGAAGGGTAGAAAACTGCTCATTTCCTGTGTTTAACAAACCTTCCCCAACCACTTCAGGCTCCCCGGATGGAGAAGGAGTGGTGGTGTGTAGAAAGAAAAAAACAACCTGGGTTTTAAATACCGGATGTAATCTACAGTAAACATGGTCAAAGAGAGATGGTCTTTTATGAACAAGATTGAATAGGCCTATGGTCAAACAGAGCCTGTGCTGTGGTACAAAAAGAGCCACTTTTTTCTGCACCCTCCAAATTAATGGGGCAGATTTGTATTAGACCAGCAGGACCAGGGCAGTGATCATCCCCCCAGACTTTGCACTGGTGAGGCCACACCTCCAATCTTGTGTTTAGTTTGGGGTCCCTCATAGTATGAAAGATACTGAGGTGTCCAAGCATGTCCAGAGAAGGGAATGGAGCTAATGAAGGATTTGGAGCACAACTCTGATGACAAGCAGGGAGGGAGCTGGCGGGGCTCAGCCTGGAGAATAGGAGACTTGGGAGGGACAGTATCACTCTCTAAAACCACCTGAAAGAGATTGCAGTCAGCTGGGGGTCAGTCTCTTCTCTCATGTAATAAGCAATAGGACAAGAGAAAATGGCCTCAAATTCTGCTAGGGGAGGTTCAGATTGAATATTAGGAATAATTCTTTTAGCAAAAGTGTAGTCAAGCATTGGAACAGGCTGCTAAGAGAAGTAGTGGAATCAGCAGCCTTGGAGATATTTAAAAGCCATACATAGATCTGGCTTAGGGACACAGCTTAGCGGTGGACTGAGCAGTGTTGGGTTAACAGTTGACTCAATGATGGTAGAGGTCTTTTCCAATCTAAATGATTCTATGACTCTATGAGATGATTTTACTGCTAAACAAGTCTTCTGAGCCATAAGCTTCAGGCAAGTGAGCTTCTTGGGAAGAAATTTTAAAACAACATTAGTATACTCTCATTGTTTCATACCTGATATCTTCTGACTGGCAAAAATGACATTTATTTAACCAGTGTGTTTCTTGAAGGGAGGGAGTTCTGTAGTTCTGTAGTTGAGGGCAATGGCAGAACATTGCACCTACCAGTTTTCAGCTGGAGCGGCCCATGTTGGTCTTCAAGTTTTTAGCTTTTATTGCAGTACTATCCCCACCTTCTTCAGTTTGCATGAACTGGTGGCATAACTTTGATAAAAAAAGAGGAAACGGAAAAAGAAAACCTTTATTTGTCTATGGATGGAAAGCTTTTCCCAGCTGTGCAAGGGACACCTGCTCCATGAGACACTCAGTGGCCATATTGTGGTCTGCAAAGCATCCAGAAAATCCAGGTGCATCAGTGTAACCAATAAAGGGAAAACCTTAACATAAATTTTGCCTAATCAGCATTTTTCAAAGACAGTAAAACATTCACAAAGATGGAAAGTTGGCTAGTTAGGTGGGAACAAATACATGGAAAAAGTGAAAATATTCAATGACTCTTCAGAAATATTTTGGCAGTTAAAAAGACTGCAACTAATAGGAAATGAAGTATTTGTGTTGGTAATTATAATTTGACATCTTCAATAAAAAACAACCCTCACATGCCAAGGCAGTTCTAGTAATGTATGGAGTTGGTTGCATTACTTTCTTTTAAGGGAAAGAGTGGTAGTAATTAATTGCTTCCAAATTAAGCCCCAAATCCACTTTTTAGCTTGTTTTCATATTCTTGCCTTGTTTCTTTTTCTGTTTTCTCTGTGGAATAGAAACATTTTTAGTTTTCATGGCTGTCTTCTGTTTTTTAAAATAACTTCTTTTCGTAAGAACTACTATATACTTCGTGCCTTGCTATTTAAATATATTATTTTAAACAGGAGCTTGAACATTCTAAATTATTTTCAAGGTTTGATAGACTGGATGTCTGGCAGATAGATTCCTTTCATAAATACTGTTTACAAATGGCTTTATTTATTTATTCCAGAGGTTTTGTAACTCTTTATTGTCTTTACTGGAAGATAATAAACAGAATTATTTACCTGCAGGTATTTTATATGAAGTACATATCTTATTCTTTGTCTCAGTGATTAGTCCCCAAGTAGTAACTGCTAGAAAAGAGCAGGATGAACATTTTGCCTATGCTGAATGTAGATTATTGCTTAAGAATCCACATTTCACCTTCCTGACTTATGCTGTTGACTTTGTAACATATTACCTTAAGATAGGTTTCTCAATTATTTTTGCTTCTTTTTTTTTCTTTTAGAGAAAGTACACATTAAGTCCATACTGAGTGAAAGAAAATACTTTATAATGCATGCATTTATAATTTGTTTTGTTTTTATTAAATGGAGAAAAAAATGAATAAATTTGGTTCAAGTGTCTAAATAATACAATTATAGGCTTTTAATGAGTGAAATCTGTTATTAACATAAGCTATGTATATAAGCATACATATAAATCCCGGTCACGTTGGAAAAACAGAACCAAAAGTAATTTAGTTTGGACCTTAGGAAGAAAAGTTGTACATATAACAAGAACAGAGATTTCTTTTTCCCCAGTCAAAAGGGGAACATATTCAAGCATGAGAGTGTAAGAAGTCTCACTTGGTAATTGGAGCACTCCAAAGTGTTTGCAAGGCTGGATCTCTATTTTTATAAAGAGTGCTATACAATATACAAGTGGAAAAAGATCCTGTCCAAGCGGATTAAAACCGAACTGCCTTTAAGATGACATAACAGCAAACTCTAAATCATTCATGCTGTGCTTGTATTTGTTGTGTTTCTGTAAAAGAAAGAATTTTATGAGGCATATCAGAATATATAATGAAAATCTTGACCTACAACATATTTATGTCCCTTTTTGCTGTCTCAACATCATTTTGCTTAATCCTGTACTGCAAGATCAGTTCACTATTTCTCTTTTGGCTTTGTTCTGTCACCATCATTTATGCAGGGATGTACTGTGAGGGTTTGCTACATGTCTCCATATGACTTTGCAGAAGGTTACTGCCACATAAATATCAGTTTGGCAGCAATTAGGTAACAGACATAGCAAAATTTTAAGTTACAGGGTAACATACAAAGAGCAAACAACTTAGGAAGCAAACTCTGCTTGCTAACCTGACATGACAGTAAAAGACTACAACCTAGACCAGTATTCCCAGTGGAGTCAGACATAACCAACAATAACAATGTTTTCCTGGTTCTGTGAGCTGGAGGTCTGCACACATGCTAAGGGAGATAAAAGTAACAACTTAGAGCAGGCCTGAGATATATGCACAGTGGAGTGGGGCAGGCTGAAATGTAGCTTAGAAATGTAAAGGAATTACTGTTAAAGTCAGTGAGATCTGCAAGTAAATAAGTACCATGCAGCCTGCATATGGTTGCGGAATTAGATGCAATGGAAAAGTGATTTGGATAGGAGTTATAAATCACTATAAGTAGCACAAGGGGATGCCTGCCTTTTTGAAAAACCTAATTGACAAAGAAATATAAGCGTTAGAAATGAAAATTGGACCTGGCTGCAAATTAGCTTCTAGGATAAATGAGCACATGGTGAATTTCAGTTCATTCCTGATGTACATGGTCAGATTAATTCCTCTGCACTCATATAAGGAAAAAAAATCTAAGTGAGGTTTACCTCTTGTTCATTCACTCTTTTTTTCTAGGGTTACTCTTCTGAAATTAGAGAGTATGTGAGATATTATTTAAAGTCAGAAATCTAACAGCATCTTAATTTATATGCAGATCATTATGAATTAGCTTGCGTTTTGTTGTACCTCTGTTTGAATCCTGAGTAAAAAGTGCATTACTTTAATACAAATTTCAGATGGATTACATTAAATTAGAAACAAAAATCATATTAATTAAAAAAGGACAAAGTCTGCTGCTGAGAAAAATTGACGGCTCTTCATTAACCAAGCAGCTGTCCACACAGAAAGTGTAAAGGAAATAATTCTTTATCATCACTCCAAAAATAGCATAACAAGGTCTTAGATAAATTCAGCTGAGAAACTGGAAATCCACTGAATAATTTTAATGGATTAAAACCCAACACTAAACTGAAAATAATAGTCATATTATTTTTGAGAAGAGATAACAAGTAGACATAAAACCATCATGCAGTTTGGAGTGTGTCCAAATTTTTAGTATAAATAATAGTAATTACACTATATACCAAATATATAACACCAAACTATTAGTATTAATAAAAGTAAATCTCTATTACAACACTAAAACTACTCTGTGTTGGTAGTTTCTGTCACAGGGAAAAAATTGCAGTGGAAAATATAATGCAAGTACATAGCTTTTTTGGTCATCGTGCTTTCACAATATTCACATTATCCACTTCACTGGACAATGAACCAACCTTCTCTAATAGTATTTCTCCTCCCCCCTGTCCCAAAAAAGAAAGTTTAGACATGAACAATGACTGCTATACAGACGGTTTCTAAGCGCTTACAAGGGGTATACACGGTCTAAGGAAGGTTGTCATCTGAGAAAATATGATACTTTTGGCATTGTCTTTTCTTATGAAAGAATGTTAATGGCATGTTGGAGACTGCCAGCAGTACCTCCCCAAGGTAAGGTAGTTTTCAGGAGGAATGACTCCACACAGACATGAATGACTCTGTCCAAGCCACATCATTAAAACTGTAATGGTTATGGAGACCATATGTTTTCCTTGTTACAGAAGTAGTCATTCAATTCTGCCTTTTCCAGTTATAAATTGATCTTTTAAGCAGGATGACAATTCAATGAAGAAAACAAAATAGGCATTTTTTGTCTTTTTTTGCACATATGTTCTTATGAACATATGAACACATATGTTCATAACAGCTTTTAATAGAAGCATGTAGCACAGTTAGGGTTTTTTGCCAGTTTCACACATTATAGGAATGAAATACAGACCCACAAATTGAACAATTTTTTGCTAATGGCTCACCAGAAAAAAATCTAGGTAATAAAAAACCAAATTCCCCAATGAACTGCAAGTAAAAATACATTTTAAAAGACAGAAAAATTACAGACTTTGAATCCACAAGCTTACTTCAGGAATAGTGTTTATGAAATGCACTTCACTCACAACACTTCAGTGTTAGCTGAAAACTTCAATCATCACAAAATTGATATTCAAGAAGCATGAGCAAGAAACTGGTAAAGCAACATGAAGACCATCTAAATAAACAGCCACACCTACAGTAATAGACACATCCGATAGAATTTCTCCACAAAATACACATTTCCTAGGCAAGATTATAACCAGAGCTCTGTAGCTCACAAGGTTATTTCTAGTGACTAAGCCAGGTATATTTTTTGCTTAGGAGGTTTACGTCTTGCCAAACTGCATCTGAGTACATGACAACCTATAGGAGCAACAGTTTAGCTTCAGACAATTCATACATCCCAGCTTAGCACACATAGGGTTTTTTAAAGGCTCACCAAGTTTTTGAAAGCTTCACTTGACTTCTCTGTGAGGATGGTCCTGGGTAAGTCAACCTATGGAACTGGACATTGAAGTTTTGAAATCCAGTTTGCACACTCCCCCCTGAATTCTCAGCCATTAACTTAGCACAAGGAAAGTACACTTTTCTGTCTCAAGCTCTTGTTAATGGTTTTGTGCATGCTCTGAGCTTCTTCTGTTTTGTGTTTCAGTGGATGTGAGAATGTCCACATCAGAGCACTGCCTTCAAAAGTGGGCTACCTGGAGAAAAGTGCAGGTGAGTCCCTTAGTGCCTTTTTTTGACTCTAATAATAGAATTCTTTGAATAGGAAAGGACCTTAAAGATCATCTCATTCCAATCCACCTGCCATGGGTAGAGATACCCTCCACTAGACCAGGTTGCTCAGAGCTCCATCTAGCTTGGCCTTGAAAACTTTCAAGGATGGAGCATCCACACCTTCTCTGGGCAACCTGTTCCTCTTGATGAAAAAACTTAAGTAAGCTCTCTATGACTGTTCCAGCTGCAGCATGTTTATTTTTCAGAAGATAGTCTTTTGCTCTTCAGTACCATCAGCTCTTTAATAAATTCAGAAATAATACCTGTTTTGAAAACCATCAGGAAACAACAAAAAAATCATGGTCTGCTCAATTTTAGCTCAAACTTCTGCATTCTGAAAAAGAAAAAATAATCTAGTACCAATGCAATATTTTAACAGAAGGACATAATGGGGATGACTGCTGCTATGATCATCCTTTTAAAGCTCTCTGCTTAAAAATAATTACCAAATTTTCAATGATAAAAGGGCTTTTATTATTTAAAATAGGCTGTATGAAGATCCAGATCCAGGGGATCTTCATGCCTTCCAAACAAATAAGTTTTATCGGATAAAAAGCAATTTATAAGACATTTATAAGATTGCAAAGAGTATTGCAATATAGTTTTCACAGTTTTTAAAGAAAAAAATTGAATTTAAAACTTTAAACTGCTGAATATCACTAAGCACTCAGTTCTTGCTGGCAGCTCTATAAAAACCATTTAAAGTATCAGCTCTGACTCAAAAATTATACATTTAATGTATACATTTGCTTACGTCAGCCAAAATTATGTAAATCAAACTCTAGTAGATTTAAATGTCCTGAAAGATTTTTGCACTTGCTTCATCAAATCCACGATTGACCATTTTTATTAAATGTGTGCATTTACACATAAACCAAACTCAGATATCTTCATTTTCTTCTTGAAAGGACCATTTAAAGCCTTCCAAAATCAAAGCTACTGAAACAAAATCAGAATTCTGTCATATTTCAAATATAAACGTTTATATTTTACTGAAACATAAAAATATGTCAAGCATTCATATTTATCATATGAAACATTAGTGTGGATTGTAAAGTATCACAGTCTTGTTTCACTAGATGACAATTTACAGGGCATTGAGTGGAATGAGTTATACTGTAAATACCCACACATCTCTTGCTTTGAAAAGTAAGCATTCTGTAAACATTTACTCTTTTGGTATGCTGCATACACTGGAACAGTTTCAACTTGACCAAACATTTGCTACTGCAAATAGAATAGTCAAGCTGCTTAAAGCATGTTCAGGAAGCTGTGTTTTACACTACTACTATTTTTCTATTAGGATTTGAATACTGCTTTCATATACCTAAAAAAATTAGCATAGTCATGACATTTTTGTTTATTTACTGATGTTTACAATTCATGTTAGAGCAAATGACTCAAAGTGGGTAAACAGAGACTGAAACTTTCTTTCAGAAGCTTCTGGGCACAAATGGAACTGCATGACATCCTCAGGGGAGACTGGTCTCAGGTACTTCTGGAGCTTGGTCCAGCCTAGAATTGCTATTATGTTTCGCGAAGATAGTGAGCACACAAGACACAGTGATTCAGCTCACTCTTGTGTTGTGCCAGCCGTCCTTAGTGGCAAGGAAAGTATCACAAATAAATTAATTTTTAATTTACTTTCTTAATTTTTAATATAGTTTCTAACTTGAGAACAGAAAATAACACTGAGTGGTTCCACCAGAGTCAACCAATAAAATGTCTCCTTTTATTTCAGCAAATCTTTATAGATGCTGTGGAACTAAAAATGCAAAGTGACATCTAAAGTATCTTGCTAGTTGGCTACACTTCACTGCCTTCAGCAAAATGAGCTATCTGGTTCTGTAAGCACCTACCCTCATGAGACTTTCCTGGTGCCTTCAGCACCCTAGTCCAAGCTGACTTACGATGACCCACTGCACTGTTGAGTAACTTACCCACTGAATGGTTTGCAGACTGAAGTATAAGTAAATGGGAGCAGGGTTTACAAGAACAGACCTCAAAAGTACATCAGCTTCTCTTCCAGTGCCATGAATGCTTAAAAAGGCTTAAAAACTCAAAAAGTCTGCCCTAAAAGCCCTTTTGTGTTGTTGCTTTTAATGAAACTTGCTTACCTCATGGGTCTGTAAATTTTATTTGTTTTTACTAAAAAGTAAGTTGTTTCACTTGGCAGGGGCTACAAACTTTCAAATTTTTGCTGACACATTTCAACAGAATGTTTTAAAATCAAGAGCCTCTTGGAAACTAATAATAAAAATGTACTTTAACACTGTTTTCAAATATTTATTACAACAACCTATAAACCCTTTTCATTCAAACGGGTATGCCTCTGGTATCTGTAACCTAATAACCACATTACCCCAAATTGTCAATTAAATAGCAATGAGTCTAAAAACCCAAGTAATCCCCACTCTCCTTCCCACCAGCCACTTTAGCTATTGTCTAGGACCACTAATTATTTTATTAATAACTCAGCTAGCAAAATAATAACTTAGCTAGCAAAAGTACAGTCACCAACAAGAAAAGTCAATGTGCTTGCACAGACAAAACCTTTTTGCCTGGTTTAGAAACAGGCTTCTGGCTCTCAAATCTGAGATCCAAAACTCTAATCACCACTAGGGCTCATTCTTTTTGCTATAAAAATCTCCACCAGCATTCTCAGGATCTGACATAAGCCTTTTTGGCTGCTTCTTAGGGTTATGATAGCTTAGCGTCACAGATAAGCAAGCTTGGAAGTACAAATCCTGCCAGAATAGTTCCCATTCTTCCAAACACAAATAAAAATCACAGCTTTATGTAGTGGAACAATGTTTAACGAGCATATAATACATATCATTGGAAAGGAAGTTAATAGAGGGCCAGAGGTTTCACCCTGAAGGACTAACAACAAAAGCAATTTAAGTATTTGCTACATAGGAGTCTGGAAGGAGCTAGCCAGCACCTCAATTAAACTACACTTACGGTAGGTGAGCCACAGCAGAACAGGTGATACAAAAACAAACAACAGGGAATCAGAGATGAGAAAGCTTACTTCATTTTGCAACCAAAGATGAATGATGTAACAGAGGGTAGATTTTTGAATGTGGGATAGTAACTTAAATAATACCTCGAACCTCCTGGTTTATAGAATTGTGCTATTTGTTTAGAAGGTAAAATAAATAAAGTTTTTCCATGAAGAATAGTGTATTTTGTTTGAGTTACTATCCCTGGAAGTGTTCAAAAATGAATTAATGTGGCACTTCTCAATCTGGTTTAGTGGGCGTGGTGCTATTCAGTCAAAGGTAGGACTTAATCTCGGAGGTCTTTTCCCAACTTAATCTAGGGTTTGTCCAAGGAGGTGCTCCTTCCAGGCAGACGTCAGGTCTGTGCCTTCCGGGAGGCCGGCGGTAGGGCTGGGGGTCTCTTTTGAAGCCGGTGGGGGGTCCGGGTTCGGCTGGGGCGGGGGCTCCGGGCGGGCAGGGGGTCCCGTCTCAGGCGCGGAGATAGTCATTCTTGAGGCGGCTGAGGCGGGCGCCGTGGCTGCGGACGGTGAGGGCTAGCAAGTCGTACTTGTCGCGCAGCCCGCTGGAGACGTGGCGGGTCTCGCGGAGCAGGGCGCGGGCGTGCAGCAGCAGCCCCAGGAAGCTGTCGCCCAGACGGGATTCCTCCCGGCCGCCCTGCTCCTGCCCCTGACGGAATTTGCCCTCCAGCTCGCTCAGCGAGCGGTCCGAGCTGGAGTAGGCATCGCTGATCTGGGCGGACTCGCGGCGCAGGTAGGCACCGTAGCTCTCCTCCCCGTCCAGGTCGTAGGAGATGCTCCTGCCGATGCCTTCCAGCACCCGGCCCGCGTCCTCCACCTGCCGCCCCAACACCGTCAGCTCCTCTCGCAGGCTGAGCCCACCGCCCGCCGCCGCCGCCGCGCCGCACCGCCGCTGCTCGCTCACCCGGAACAGCAGCTGGCACCGCTCGGGGTCGTCGTTCTCCTCGTAGTCCCCATCGGGGACGAAGTAGTGGTGCAGGCTCCCGTTGGACATTTCAGGGTACAGCGGCCCCTCGAAGTACCCGCGGCAGAGGCTGCAAAGCCAGAACAGCCACACCAGGCGCAGAGGGACCGGCATGGTGCGGCCGACGGGCAGCCTAGNCCCGCGGGGCTGTCAGGCACTGCGAGGGAGGGATATACGTTCACCTTTCTCCTCTTAATAAAGAAAACCCCCTAAACCTGATGTTACTCAGCTCTGCTCTTCCCTAGAAATGACTGCTTTGCTAACAGCCTGATGTATACCGCAGCTCAAAGGCAGGGCTTGGGACAGAGGAACTTCTCAAAGTTGCTCAGGCCACATAGCTTGTCATTGATAAGTAACCAGGATAGGAAAAAGATGCAGGATCAAGTATAAAGTGTAAAACAATAAACCTTGATACCGTAAGATGGAAAAATGAAACAAAAACTTTGTTCTAAACAAAATGTCTGATGAGTTCAAGGAAAACCTCATAACAGTACATCCTACAGAGCTGACTTTATAAGAAGTGTTTCTTGTTCATGAAACAATATTTTGGATGAATCTAGTAGCAGAACTGTGCATGTAACTTTTAGAAATACATCTTTACCGTTTTTGTGTTGTAAAATCAAGGTAAGATTACAAAAAGAAAGGGTCTGTAAAGTTACCAACTCCTTTCACATAATTTTTCCTCTTTCATGGAAAAATCACTACCTAGCAAAGATTGTACCAAATCGTGCAGTCATCCAGAGTTAAAACTCCTGCTGCTGTTTGTGGGAGATTTGCATGCAACAATATTTATATTGCCTCTATAAAGTAAGTAAGTACTTTAACTATCATCTTGACACTTTCTGCATGTTGTAAATAACCATGGTGCTTACAGTTAATTTAGTTGGGAAAATAAGCCAGAGACTTGAGATGTACTTCACCTTTTCTCACTATTATTCTGAGCATTGTAGATTAAAGGCTTATGGGACTCAGGGACCTTTGGGTTTACCATTACTTATGCTGTCATCTGTAATTCAAATGCAGTCTTGAGCCCCATCCCTCACATCAGCTTCATTCTGTAATCACAAGCTATCCTGTCTCTGGGCATATGTGAAGCAAATAGCTGCTGTAGAACCTAGCTGCTTATCACGATTTCAAGTGCACTGAGCTCCACAAGCTGCTCCCTTCTTTGCTGACTGTTTCTTGAGAGGATTCAGGGAGCCAGCTATTTCCGTGTGTCTGGTAGGTTCCTGGGAGCTCAGTGATGGACTTAACTACATAGCCAGGCTCTTTAATGTAAGACACATAGCTACTGAGTGCAAGTTGTCACTTCCGTATGGCCTTTATGATAACCTGTGTTATCAAGAGCGCATGGGTATTGACTACTACATAAGTGCAGGTGGTCATAAGACTAACACCAAGAGACAAAAGCAAAAAATAAACCAACCAGTCAGACAACCAACAAAAATTAGCCAGAGACAACAAGAGTAATAATTGAAGCTTTCATTTACTGAATTGATTTAAAGTAGTCTCTGCAACTTCTGGAGTCATTTGAGATCACAGATGCAGACACCTCAAGATGAGAAATATTTTCAGCATCTAGGCAGCTTCTCTTTCCAGGCAACTTTCTGTTGAGAAGCCAGGCCAGACAAGCTATTGTAACAGAGGTGCTCCACTAATTTGGAAACATAATAAATTTGTAATTAAGTTCACAAAGCAGTCATGTAAGTAGGTTGGATTAGGCTAAGGTACTGTGCTTCAGCTTTCTATAAAATGTTTAAAGCTTGTTCAACTGAGACTGTTTGGTATTTCTCCTTGGTCTATGTTAGCCAACAGGGACTTCTTGAAACAATTATATTCCCAGGATGCTGTTGTTTCACTTAATATTTTGTTTGGGTTCCTATTCTTTGCTGATGACGGTACATTGTCTCAATCCATTTCTACACAATCTGGTATTACTGACTGATTTGTTTGGTACTTGTGTTGTAGTGGACTCCAATTTTGATGTCTCCTCATGGAAGTACTGCACTGTAAATCACCCAGCTATAGCTTTGTGACCATGGTTATGACTTCACCAGTGCCACAGAGGGTAAAAAAACCCCTAGCTTAGTAAATATTTTATCTCTTTGTACATTTAGAGACTAAGAGGTATATACTGTTCTCTGCTGCAGCTGCTGTCTGCCACTGCTGTTTTCAATTGGGCACACGTTATCTAAGTTAAATTTAAATTTTATATCCAAATAATCTTATCCCAATGGAAAACTGACTTGGAATGTCTACTTTTGAAGGATGTCTGCAATTCGGGATCTGCGGCTTTAGTGACTCAGTGAGCATAGGTTTGGTAAAAACTGGAATTTGATGAAAGATATACAACAGCCTGATACAAGGCAATACTTATTATGGGTCAGGATTACAAAGCAACAGAATTCTAAATTTTAACTGAAAAGCATCTAACAGTGGAAAAGATGAAGGGTCACACTGACAGAACAAGACTGTGAGTGAGTAGCCATTATTCACTCCAAAATCACATCTAAAAGACAAAAGTCTTAAGACTGCAATTAGATAATCTAATATGAATACCCTTAAATGGTCCAGGAAACCATGTGCATACAAATTAAAATCAGGTAATTTTTTTTCTGAAAGACATGCACTGAAAGTAACAATTACCTTTATCGATCAAGACTTAAGTTTAAGGGTCTGAAATTTTCATCACAGTTAACAGCAGCAGGAACACCACAGCAAAGGCTGAAGTAACAACATAAAAATCAGTCAGTGTAGAACTTTGTAAAGTAATTTCTGGCAATAGCTGGAAGTTCAGAGGTCAATAAAACTGAAGGAAAACAGAAGGGAATTTCTCAGGAATACCAGAAACCTGGGGTGTGGAGAACCAGGAAAGAGAGCAAGCCATTTTTCTACTGAATGTTGCATTTTCTGCTGGGAGTCCATAGGGATAGTTGCATGACATCAGATATCTGGGGAGCTTTTGGGATGCATCCAGGAAACAGATCTTCCTTGTGGCATGCTCCCATGAAGGCCTTCATTTAAATCCTGGCATTGTCAAAAGGCTGGTTGATTTCAGTATTTTATCCTCCATGCCTGCTCAAGCATTTAAAAGTTCCTTCTGTATAAATGAGGAAAAAGTACAGGAAAAAAAAAAGCCACTGTTTTTCCACCGAGCAACATTAGTTTAAAGTAATATAAAGAACTGTAGAATTTACTCTGCATAACCTGCTTATGCAGCACCAAAATCAGCCTCCAGCCCAGAAATTGCCTATAAACTGATGGCAAATGCACAGCTCCACACTGGATTTCAGGTGACAGTTGTATACATCTTCTTCTGCAAACTATGCTTCATTTTCACTTTTTGACTCACATGTAGTTGCTATTTCTGTTGTAGATCATGGTAAACTTTGCAACATCAGAATGTTTCAAATGTAAATAGCCATTTATTTGGAGAACAGAAATATGTTATATGGTCCTAAAGGCCCCACAGGCTTTAGAGTATAAATGTTTTCTGACTACTGCCTTCTGTTTTCCTGCTGTGAACTGTGCTATGGCTTTATATAAAGATTTGTGTAAACAAAATCTTTTTTCAAAATGAGACTAAAAAGCATGTGTATGTAATTTCTAATTGGAGGGTGCAGTGCTAAATGCTCAAATGGCATCAAGTGAGGAGGGGATGTAAAATAGTCCATGAAAGAGTAATGCCAGCGTTTTTTGTAGGAAAATTGCCATAAGAACATACCAGAAATTCTGTAGAGTGGAAAAAAAAAGGTTTGGGAAATTAAGCTTTTATAATGCATTTAGTATTCATTCAATATAACTTTGCAATACAACAGAAATTCAGGACCAGTATGCTGAAGGACAAACCATACTGAGTATTCCAGGAACAGAAGCATGTCTGATCCTGTCATGCATGTCAGAAGCACTGAAATTTTGAATTTCTCAGAAAGGCATATTTAATTCAGAAGGGGAACAGCTGACTGACAGATATCTCAAAAGCAAATTTGTAGAGAAAACAACTTTATCATTAGCTTATTTAAGCTAACTGATTCTGATAACCCTTTTCACCTTCACAAACTTCAAGCTGAAACCACATCTGTGTCTGGGCACAGAATCCTCTGAGTCCATTAGCACTGGCCTGTCTTAGATAAGCAGTACAGAAAACCAAATTCAAAAAACACAAGAGCTAGAGAAAGATTGGGTATAAGGCTGAATGTGAATGCAACTAATGGAAAAAGTCTGTCAGGCTGTTTGTCTCAGAAGAGTTTGTGATTTAATATTGAGCCTCCTTCAGCTTTAGCCAACACCAAAATGATCTTGGCCTTGGCAAAAAAATATGGAAAAAGATTTTACCACAGCCCATCTCTGTAGTGGGTGCTGGTTTACTTTATGGAAATATAATTTTCTTAAAGTAGAAAACAGGCTATGCTCAGTTTACTTTTATAAAGGGAAGTGATGCATCTGGATGCTTCTTAAGAAGGGAAAAGGTTAAAAGAGAGTTGAAAGCAGGATAAATATGCACTAGTAATTTAGTAGTGCAGCTTCTGCCTGTTGATGAAAAACCTTGAACCCTAAAAGAAATATTGCTAGCATCTCTTCAGCAAAATTCCTGAAGTGGAAATAATAACACTTTCTCAGTGGAAATGAAAACACTTAAAAAACATCACTGCTGGCCAGCACAGGGAGAAGTTTTCCAATTACTGTAAATATGGTTAGTTACAGAGACAGCATATCATGCTTTTAACATGTTGATTTGATTTTCAGTCCTTTCTGTGTTATTTTTAATGTTCTCTGTAACCATGAAAAGGCTGCATGTGGAAACACATACTTTGCAGTTGTTACAGAAGCATAGTTCACTAATTATTCATAAAAAATGCTTTCTCCTTCCATCTAATCTCTTAGGAGTAAAATAAGACTTTAAAACTCCCAGTTTCTTTTTCTTTCTCGCCCTGTCTCACAAAATAGAGAAAGCTTACAATCTGACATGTCTTTCTCGGGCAGGGATAGCAAAGAATTTAAATAAAAGCCTTGGAAGAAATCTAGAAGAGTCTGGTGAGGAAATGCTGACATCATCTCCAATGGGATTAATCCATTTTTACAGTTTCTCAGGACCTGTGATCTAATGTATTCATTTGAGGCAGGATCTTGAGAACATAAATTTTCTGAAAGCTGGATTTCACCAGGTCTGTTCTTTAGGTCAGGTATCCAACAATTTAAACACACTAGAGAATTTCCAGTTTTACCACCTTTATAAGAATGGTATTTTCTGATTTATACATGCAATCTTATAGATTAAGATCAGGCATGAATTCCTGAATAAAAGTTAGATCCTGACACATTTATACCATGTGTATAGTCATCAAATTTCCTCTTCTCACTAATCTTTTAAAGTATTTGCTCGTGAATTTAATGGGGGCCTACCTATTTAGGCTAACCAACTGCATGTAGTTTTATTAAATGTGTCTCCACAGAGGATTAGCCTTCCTGCCTGAGGTAAAACTGAAATACATGTAACAGTATCCTCTGTGTAGATAAAAGTAAGATGATATGGAAAACGTAAAATAAAATAGGATTTACCTAGTTTAATCTCCACTCAGCTGTACATTTCCAATTGTAGCATAAAAAGAATAAATCTCCTCATGCTTCTATAGTAAAATTCACTTGTATTCACAAATCTATTTTTTAGGAGTTTTTGTATCTTAACACATTAACTCAGATTTTTATTTTGTTGTTTTTAACACTGTAATAAACGTAAAACTAGTCAGACATTGTATGTGAGCAGCAAAAACCTAGACATATGGTTTCAATTCAAATATACCAAAATCTCTGTGTTAAAAAAAAAAACACCAGCCAAAAAAAAAAAAAACCCACAAAAAAACCCCAAACCAAACAAAAAAAAAAAACCCAAAAAACAAAACAACAAAAAACAATATTCCCTTTAACAAACATTTTTATAAAATTCTACTTGAAAAAGTAGGTGAAGAAATTACTTACAGTCAGCTGTATATTTATTTTTGTGCAGCCATGGTTGACTATTCCACAGGTTTTTAATGACTCAGTCCACACAGAGCACTCATTCAGCAGCCTGAACAGTGCATTATTCTCCCATGCTTGAGGCTGGTGCAGAATGTCAATATGGAATTTATACCTCCTACTACAATTTATGACTTTTATTTGGAATGGCATGGCTTAAGAATTGGCATTCAATGTTATTTCCTTGTGGCTCTGCAAATCCTTCTGCAGAGGATGCAATGATGCTGGTGAAATTTGCCTCTGCAGCTTGACAGGAGCCCCAGCATGATTGTTTGCCCTGACTCAGAAGCACAGTGTATGGGGCTCTTTTCAAAGCTGCAGGAACATGACCTGTCTGCTTCCACATTTATGGTCAAGAAGCAAAGACCTCTGATTTGCTTTAAAGTTTGGGGGCTAGTTTAGGCGTAGACTTAGTTTAGATTTAGGGAATATTACAGCTCTTCCAGCTTGGTTGTCTTGGATGAGAAAACCCCATTTGGTGTCACTCACAGCCTCTGAACATCGTGTTTGGTCTAACATATCAGTTTGTTCGGGTTCTTTAGTACCACTGTAGTTTATGCTCCCAGAGATTGTGCCTGCTGGACAACCTGTGCAAGCTTTCCCTAGGCAGTGTCTTTTCTGGGTGCTGGAAAGTCTGAGGCAGCAGTGCTGTAGTACCTTGGCAAATTTGTAAGGGTTTTCCTCAAGATTAGATGGGTGATGCCTGAGTGTCAATATGCAAAAGGATGCCCAGACCCACAGAAGCACACAGAAAAGCAGATTCTCTCTAGTAACAGAATAAATGCTTGTTTCACATCAAGCAACTTTGGAGGCATTTAAACAATTCCCTATTTCAGACCACTAAGAAGGTTCAGCAAAACCAAAGCAATGCTGTAACAACTGTTTGAAATTAAAGAGGGTATATTAAAAAAGAAGAAGTATCAGGAAGGCAGAACAGGACAGCCCATCCTCTCCACAACAGTAACCCAGAATATACGTCAGTGGGTTAAATGGCTGCAACATGTGCTGTCTATCACACAGTAGTTTGGGTTGGAGGGAACCTTTAAAGCTCATTTAGTCCAACCTCCCTGCAATGAGCAGGGACATCTTCAGCTATATGGAGCTCCATCCAAACGGGGTTTTAATATTTTCAGGAATAAGGCATCCTCCACCACCTCTCTGGGCAACTTGTGCCAGTCTTTGATCACTCTTGTAAAAAAATTCCTTATATCTATTCTAAACATACCCTCTTTTAGTTTAAAACCATTATCTCTTGTCCTATTACAACAGACCTTGCTAAAAAGTAGGACCCCATCTTTATTGTAGCCCCCTTTAGGCAGTGGAAGGGGCTCTAAGGTCCCAGAACATTCTCTTTTCCAGGCTGAACAACTTCCATCTCCCTTGAGAACAAAGGGAGCCTGTCTACAACTACAGGGTTGCCTCACTTTCCCCTCCTGCTTTTCTCCCAAGGAACACCCTGTGTAACTAAATTTCCAATATTAAATCTGCAGGTGGCATCAGTAGTGGCTAAGCGCAGGGAATAGCAGGAGCTGATCCTTTTTTGCTCTTAATTTGCTGACAAGAATGTGAGCATGGCTCTGAGAATTGCATCTAGACATTTGCTGCCATTGCTTCTGCTGCAGTTACAAAAAAAAGGATTAGGAGTCTGATGATGCTTCAGCATTAATGGAGAAACTAACTACTTTATTAACTAATACTCTCAGAAAGGAGATACCAAGGACTGCATTTTCTAAACTACCGCTCTCTAGCTCTTGTTGAAAGTGATGGGTACATCACTTATGC
The DNA here is from genome assembly GCA_013397375.1 of Toxostoma redivivum. Lineage (NCBI taxonomy): Eukaryota > Metazoa > Chordata > Aves > Passeriformes > Mimidae > Toxostoma > Toxostoma redivivum. The sequence continues at coordinate 59,126 of VXBI01004478.1, forward strand.
TTTTGATAGGGCACTGTCAAACATAGATCTTGGAAATATTTTGCTCTATATTGTAACTGGCTTGCTTGCACTTGGCTTCCTTGCAAATTACTTGCAAACAGTAGCCTTTTATCTTTTCCTTTTCTTTTTGTTGGGGGCCCTGTGAGTAATGTGGGAATTAGCACAATGAATAATACAGGAAACATTATTTTTTTTTCTGTTAACATTATTTTCCAGAAACATTAGACATTTCCAGATAGGAGTCGTAATTCCTAGATTGCTCATTTTGTTAATTCTAGATTATTTAGAAAATTAAGTTGATAATAAAATTACAGCCTGCATAGTGCTTTCTAACAGTTTTCTCTGACCACCAGCTAATTGTTGGTATTTGATAGGTAGCCTTGGGACAAAGTTGTTGCATGAGAAAAATCATCATGGAAAAGAATCCTTCTGGTATGTTTTCAGCAGAGGTTTGATTCTGATGAGATTTGCAAAAGTGTTGGGATTTTTTAATGATGTTGGTAATCAAACATTCTCAAAGAATTAGTGGTATGATTTGATTAGGACCAGCTCAGGGTCTTGAAGATCACTCTTTGGAGAAAGCTGGTACATGTCCAAGCTGCTGAGGGATTTGAAGGTATGCAGCCTTAACCACCAGAACCTTTGAGAGCAGCCAGCATATGTTTCTGTGACACTCTAACAAACCCAAAACAGGAGTTCGTCAACACTCATCACCTGTATGTCAGCCAAGGCATGAAATGAAATCCATCAAGACATCTGCATCTTAAAAAAGAGAGTGGCAGAGAAAATCTCAACAGGCAATATAGTGCCATTGACATGGCTTTTCAATAGCCCCAGAGATGGGGCTCCACCAGTTCCCTGGGAAGCCTGTTCCAGTGCTTGACAAACCTTTTGGTGTAAAAATTTTCTATATCCAATCTAACCCTGCCCTAATGCAACTTGAGTCCATTTCCATCTGCACTTTTAGACAAATTAAGGCTGAAGGGAACATTCCTGTCTATAACTGTGTTTGTGTCCTACCAAACTCAGCAGGACTAGTTACATTCACAAGGCAAAGTACATGCTGTCCTCAGAAGACAAGGCAGGAAGTGGATGTTTTGTGTACAGATGTCTCCACTAGTCACCCAGGTAAGCCAGCAAGTTTCAAACATCATGGATGATCTCCTGAGGGGAGGTTGGGAAAATAGGTAGACCACATGACCCTTTGAGGCATCTCAGCCCTTTTCCCACTAATTGTTGTATACTTCCGAAACTATACCAGTCACTTTAGGGGAAGCAGCAAAATAATTGTAGAATTTCTGTCTTACCTATTTAAAAAACATGCAATACTGGAAGCTGACTGCATCAGAACAAAATAGAAACAAGTATTAGCCAGAAAGAAGTGAAAAAAGTGTTTTCTCACAATGACTGTGAAGGTGAGAAAGACAAGTATGAACAGATGTGCTTGCAAATTAGTAAAGATCAATGAGAAAGTGTCAGGAAAGTGTATTTTTGAAATTTATGTAATGGAGAGTGTTAACTAAATACTTTTCGTCAGAAAAAAAAATCCATGTAAAAGATCAACAGTTCAAATTCTTGGACATCCAAGGCTGGCAGCTATTTAACATAATCAAAATATTGCCTTTCCGTAACCTCAGTAACTAAAAACCCAGTATCCACTGTTGCTGCTACTTGAACCACTCAAACATGAAAAATAAAGTATCAAATCTTTCCTGAAAGCTTTGCTGGATCCCAAGGCACACCTGGATGTAAGTTCAGACTCCCACGCTTGCATAGATCAGAAGATAGTTTTACCTTACTGGATTTTACAAACATTATTTAGGAGGTTCATTTAGGTATACACTTTGACTTTTGTGGGTCATATTTAGGAATGGGATCATGGCAACATAATTTCTCATAACCACAGGCAAACTGTGACTTCTGCACCAGAGCTACATGGAGGTGTACACAGGATGTACAGCACATGCAGGGACACAGCTGCTCTCTGCAGAGCATCACTGAGAGCCATAGTGGTAGCTATACAGATGAAGTATTTTTTACCTTTTCCATTAAGTTTAAACCTGAAGAACAAAAGGACTTAACTTCCTACCATCATATCACTGTGAAATATTTAAACCATTAACTTATACTTATTTTAAAGACAACATTCCTCTGTTATTTGAATGCTAAAATATCAGAGAACGTGCAAATGTTTAGATAGTGCTTGCTGTTGATCCATTCCTTGCACTAATTCTTAGCCATGCACACAGCTAGAAACACTCCTTAGCAGAGTCTCTTTTGTATATATACATATATATCTCATAGAACCATAGAATGATTTGGGTTGACGTTCAAAGGTCATCTAGTCCAAGCCCCGTACAATAAGCAGGGACATCTTCAACTAGAACAGGCAGCCTACAGCCCTGTACAACCTGACTTTGAATGTTTCCAGGGCATCTACCACCTCTCTGGGCAACCTGTGCCAATGTTTCACCACCTCCATTACATCTACATCTATATCTAATATATATACCTACATATATGTATATGTATGAGTATATGTATGTATATGTATCTGTATGTGCTTGTGTGTGTCTGTGTGTCTGTGTGCATGTCTGTGCCTGCGTGTGTGTCCGTGTGTGTGTGTCTGTGTGTGTCTGTGTGTGTGTCTGTGTGTCTGTGTGTGTGTGTCTGTGTGTGTCTGTCTGTGTGTCTGTGTATCCGTGTGTCTCTGTGTGTGTGTGTCTGTCTGTGTGTCTGTGTGTCCATGTGTCTGTCTCTGTGTGTCCATGTGTCTGTCTGTGTGTCTGTGTGTCTGTGTCTGTGTGTCTGTGTGTGTATGTGTGTCTGTGAGTGTGTGTGTGTCCATGTGTCTGTGTGTGTGTGTGCATGTGTGTGTGTGTGTCTGTGTGTGTGTGTGTCTATGTGTGTGTCTGTGTCTGTGTCTGTATCTGCATATGTATATGCATATAGTTCCAGGCTTACAGTGCCAGTTAGGCGGCCAACAACTTTAGTGCTTTGGAGCTCAGTAGATAGCTGACCCAGGCCTGTATTTCACTAGACTTTCATGTTCTAACCACAACCTTTTTTTCCCCATCCACTGACTCTTGTGCCTTTGTGCCAACCTGTAAGCCAGCTACTTGCTACTTGGGGCTTGCAGTAATGCCCAGGTGCTCCCATGACAGTCTGAAGCCACTGCTTTCATGGTGTGAAGGCTGGAGTGGAAGAGGAGGAAGCCTTCAGCAGCCCTGTTTGCATTTGCAGCTTAGGCAGCTGCTCCTTGTCTCCTCTGGGAGAAGGGCAGTGGGTCAGGTCTGTCTGTGGTCAAGGCAACAGGTTGGACTATGCTGACTGAATCTTCAAATTTTTCACAGGTCAGCAAAATTTTCACAGCCACATCCTGCTCTTAAGCAGGACAAGGAACATGGAGATAGTTGAAAACCATTCTGAGTTACTCTACAGATGTGTTTCAGCAGAGTGGGAGCTAGAGAGCCCTTAAAGGTGCATAGCACAGAGAGGAGCAGTTTTGTTCATGGTGATGAAAATTCTAGCACTTGTTTCATTGAATATGAATAACCTTAGCCAGTCCTTTCCAGAAGTACTGAGGGAAAAGTCAATTTTAAAAAAATGTGAACAAAACTAAACCAGTGGTACTATGACTGCTCACTCCATGAAAGGCCTGTGAAATTTAAATCAGTATTATAATATTAATTCTTATACTACTGACATGGCTTAACCTCAATCAGTTGCTAAGCCCTACAAAGCTGTTATTCCCTCTCTCCCCTCCAGTGAGATGGGAGTGATAGTCAGAAAACTAAAAGTGAGAAAACTATCGGGTTGAGGTAAAGACAGTTTAATAGGTAAAGCAAAAGCCATGTACACAATCAAGGGAAGATAAGGAATTAAATTCCCTCTTCCCATGGGCAAGCAGGTGTTCATCTTCTCCAGGAATGTAAGGTTTTATCTCCTGTAACAGTGTCTTGGGAAGACAAACACTATCACTCCAAATATACCCTCTCTGACCCCCTTTATTCTTTTTCCTCCAGCTTTATATGCTGAGCATGACTCTAAGGGGTCTGGAATATCTGTCGCACCAGTTGGGGCCAGCTGTCCCAGCTACATCCCCTCACAACTTCTTGTGCCCCCCAGCCTCCTTGCTGATAAGGTGGGAGGCATAAAAAGCCTTGACTGCTCAGCAATAACAAAAACATCCTAGTATTATTGACTGTGTGTCCTAGAGTGACCGTATGATGCTTGTATCCCCAGTCACCTGTTCCATTTTTGCTGGATATTAAGTTCTGCAGCTTTAAGAATGGTCCAAGAGTGAAGGGGGAGAGAAGAGGCACGGAGTTTGTTATCAGAAACGGCACTGGCTCCCCCGCATTCTTCACACAGACTTTTGTCTGCAGTGGACAGCAGGAGAGAGCTCTCCTTTTGCTTTTAGTTAGTTTTTTACTAGCTGGGGAAGAGAAGTTCTCTGGACTGCGTTTTTTTCTTTTTTCTTGGAACTGTTTGAACCTGCTCTGGACTGGAAACCCACAGGAGCACAGGGAGCTCACACCAGGTCTAGCCTGAACTGTGATATTTCCCAGTACTGGAGGGACTGAGAACAGTCTGAGTGAGCTGGGCTGCAACCCACGGAAGGGACGTTTTGAATTTGTCATGTCTTTGGAGAGGTGAGAAGTTTTATTGTTTAGTATTGATATTTTTTTATGCTGGGGGGTGCTTTGCATGTTAAATAAACAGGTTTTTTCACTTTTCTCCTAGGAAATCTTTCCCTGAACCAGTTGGGGGAGGGGCTGCTTGAGTCTCCTTTCTGGAGGAACCCCTTTGGAGGTTTTCTCCCAAATTTGTCCTAAACCAGGACACAGTGTTCTCAGCACAAATCCAAAACATACCCCATGTCAACTACTACAAAGAGAACTAACTCCACCCTAGACAAAACCAGCACAACTATAAGGACAGAATTCAGGTTTCTCCCATAGCTACAACCAAGGTACAGCTGGCTGTCGAGGTAGTGCCTGTGTACAGGTCCGGTACACTTCAATCATCAGTGCCAGGAGTGGTCCAAGATCTCCCTAGATCTCCACCTGTCTGCATGGAACAGCCATTGGCCTGATCTGGGGTAGAGAGTGACTCCACAACACAGCACTCACTGCTGGGAGACCTCTCCAGGTGGAAGCCTAAAGAAACTCAGAAATCCCTCCAAGCAGTGCCAGTTCCTGGGCACAAGTTGCATGCTCCAGTGTGCTGAGGAACAGCATGAACAAGTCATGCACAGAGGACAACCATCCAGCAGAAGCTGTCCTGAGAGATGCTCACCCCTTAAGCTATACCATCTATATCATGCCCAGATCCTACATCTTTCAGCTAAATATATGTACATATTTATATATTTATATATGTATGTGAGTGTATATATATGTGTACTAGTATGGGTATAATTTCCATAGTCAATGGCCATCCCTTCAAAATGTCAGTTGAGTTCATTTAATCCATCATTGTGGATTCTATTCATCCAAGATGTCTTCCAGGGCAGGAGGGCTGGTGTGGTGTCAGCTGATTGCAAGCTGCATCAGAAGCTCATGATTGGTGTCCATACTCATTGTCCATGGTAGTTATGGCATACAGTGGCAGTGTCATTCAGCATACAGTATCATACAGCTCAACATTATTGATGTCAGCCAAAAATCAAATCTCCTTGGAGTACACATCACTTTTCCCCATTCTTCTGCTTTACCCACTGTATTAGTTTGCATGGCCAGGTTTTGGTAGTGGGGGTGCTACAGGGGTGGTTTCTGTCAGAAGATGCTGAAAGTTTCCTCCATGCCAAACAGAGTCAATGCTGGTCAGCTCCAAGACAGACATGCTGCTGGCCAAGGCTGGGCCAATCAGAAATGGTGGTAACTCCTCTGTAATAACACATTTAAGAAGAATAAAGTAAAAAGAAGTACTTCTCTTACATTTAGGAGAAGTAAAAAAAAAAAAAAAAGTTATTTTGTGGTTATAACTGCAGCCAGAGAAGAAGGGAGAGAGAATATATGACAGGAACAACTATGCAGACATCAAAATCAGTGGGGAAGGAGAGGGAGAAGGTGCTCCAGGTGCCAGAGCTGAGGTTCCCCTGCAGCCTGGGGTGCAGATGATGGTGAAGCTGCTGTGCCCCTGCTGTCTAATGAAGGGCACAGAGATGTAGAGATCTACATGCTGCCCATGGAGGAGCCCATGCCAGAACAGGTGGATGCCTAAAAGAGGGCTTTGAACCTGTGGGAAACCTGTGCTGGAGCAGGCTCCTGGCAGGCACCTGCAGATCAGTGGAGAGAGGATACCACAATGGAGCAGGCTTCCTGGTAGGGCTTGTGACCCCTTGGGGTACCTGCACTGGAGCAGGCTGTTCTTGAAGAACTGCACCCCATGGAATAGTGACTCACATCGCAGCAGTTGGTGTAGAAGTGTTGTCTGTGGGATGGACTCACACTGGAGAAGTTTGTGGATGACTGTTTCCTGTGGGAGACAACCTCAAAGAGCATTTTCTACCATTCACAAGTCAGTGCAGAGGTAAAGCGCTGGACATTTCCCTTGTTCAGCAATATACAAAACCAGCTGTACAGCTTTCAGATCTGCAGCCTGACTTGATCCACCTTGTCCCTCAAAAGCTTCTGTCACTTGCTGCATAGGTCTCCATATAGAAGTTTTCTATTTTTGATGTATTCCTACAATATCAGGAACCACCAGTGAAGTATGTGCATCACTATTTATTTTCTAGTAGCTGATTATGTGGTGGGGCCTCCCCAGCATGTCACCTTTTTCTTCTTCTGATGACAACAGTCCAAAATTTTCACCTTCAGGCCTGTTTGTGATGAATTCCAAGATCCCTGGGGAACTGGATTTTTCCAATTCAAGCTTGCTGTGTGATCAGCATGACTCACTCCACATAGCATCAATGGCATGATGTGTGGAAGGGACTTTCTTGGATTTTTTCCAGTACATTAGGGTTTGATTATTTTGTTTTTGTTTGTTTGCTTTGAGGGTTTTTTCAGGAAACTACTACATACTTTATCTTGTTTAAACTATTATGTTTCCTCAAATGATTCTTTCTTATATTTCTTACATCCAATCAATGTTTTGAAATACTGTACCACAGCTTCAGGCTCGTGTGACCAGATGTGGAGGATCAGGCATAAGCATGTAAAAATGTTTTTTTCAAACATTCTGACTGAGACATGTGAGTGGAAAATTGTGACTGGAAAATTGTGATTGGACAAGAGGTCCCCTAGAGTAAGGGCAGCAGTGTGCTGATCCAACTTTTTTTCTGCCTTGAGACTTATGCTCACTGCACCTGCATCAATACCCCCACCCCAACTCAGTTCCTGGAGAGCTTGAAATGGCTGGTGCGGGGCAAATGGCATGAAAAATCTAGTTTGCATGAGAAGCATGCACCAGGTTAACTATAAAAGGAAGTAGATCAGTCCCCCTCTCCTTTTTCCTCCCTTTCTCTTTGTCTCAATCTGGACCACCCATGCAGCAGGACTGACACGGGATCTAAGACATGGTGATTTTTTTTCTTCTCTTTCTCTCTCTTCTCCACTTATTTCTCTCCCATCTTGCTTTGTCTTGGAAAAGTGTGGTTATCATATTATACCCATTATTCTATAAGAAGTCTGTTTGTGGGAGTTGGGATCTTGTTGAAATGTATTTTAAAAATTAAGGCCTTGTGAGCCACGACTTTTGAGACTAAGCAGTGGGCTAGTTGCCAGAGTTAAAACAATTCTGCAGTAAAGCAGAAGATTCCCTGACACATGGACTGGTGTGTTCATTCAACCTGACAAGAATTTATAATGAACACCATGCCCTCAATCAAGCAGGTCGTGACACCAGGAAATAAAACTGTACATCTCTAGCTGCATAATAAAATTCCCTATAGACATACAAGGTTATGGCAGCACTACTATTTCCTTTCCTTTTTTTCCTTGCAGTTATTGTCATACCTATATTTGACCAACTCTAGTAGATGCTGGCAGCTTCACAGTTTCAGTGCTGCTGGGATAGGAGGTGGGGATAAACCGAAGGAGTAAAATCTAGAGTATTTGCCATATTTTAATAAATGTATCAGGGGAAAAAGACCTCTAGGCAACATAATCTTGTGTTTAAATCATCAACTACAAAGGACAGAGCTTCAGCAAACATTCAGCACGAACCAGATGAATGAAAAGTATCAGGCTGAGGTCACATCATTCTTCTCAGCAGCAAGCAATGCTCATGTTTAGTTTTCGTAGCCTGTTTCTGGCTTGGTGGTGGCAGCTTCCACTAGTCAGGGATTCTAAAGCATTTTTGCTTCAAAGGTCAGCTGTTTCAGGGACATAAACTCAGTTTTGCCCAGATTTGATATGCAGTGTTTGCAATGCAGGGGATAGTGTGAGTCTGCCAAGTATCAGAAGGCTTATAGAGCCTTCAAATATATAAATCCCCAAACGCTTATTTTTTCTTAGGCTTAACAAATTCTAGCAATTTTGGTGTGTGCAGGTTCCTTTATCTCGTTCAGACCACCAAAGAGCATCCCCCATCTCCTACAGTGCTTTGGCTCTCTGGGCAAGGCAGGGCAGGGCAGGGCAGGGCAGGGCAGGGCAGGGCAGAGTAGCATCACAGCAACTCATATTTACAAAAGAGGTTTGTAGCTGTGAGTCTCAGGGCAAAAAATGGCATTATGTGGTGTAGCTGGGAAGATGGGAGTCAAAAAAAACTTCTACTTCATCAGTTTGCACCTGAATACCTTTCATATTTATACAGCACAGCTTAAAATTGGCTTCAGACAAACACCCTTACATAAAACTTCTCATATTGGTGAAATTTTGTGCTTTGACAATGCAGACATACAATAAAATACACATTTTGATCAGCAAGATAACCCTGCTAGTGCTACTTTGTGCTCACTGCCGTGTTTTGCAGGAGATGTTTAGTTTGTTTACATCTGTTTATGGAAAAAGAACAGGAATTTCGACAGAAAGAGAAAAAAAGAAGAGCAAAATGGGAAAAGGCCTTCTTTGTCAGCACTACGATATTAATAGTGCTTGCCATTTCACGCAGCAATAAAAAACAACCCATTTGTTTCTTAAAAACAAAACACAGACAGAACACACCCTTAGCCAAATCCATCCCAGACAGAAAGGCCAAATTTCCATAAATTCAAGACCACAATATTTACAAGTCTAAACAGTCCTCAGCATTTTTAGAAAGCAATAGATCTTTTTCAGAGTGTTACTTTTAAAATGTATTTTCAATGCTGGGCAGAGTTGATCAGAAAAATAAGCACTGTTCCCAAGTAGGGCTCTTTTTGGTAGGGCTAGGAATGCTGAGATTTTGGGAGCAGGACAAGTCCCGTGTGCCTGGACAAGGGGCAATTGGGGCACCAGGCTCACATTCAGTTTCCTCTTGAATAAATCGATTCTTGAATTTCTGATTGTATTATTTCATAGAAAGAAGGTCAATTAGTTCTTGCTAATTCCTAACTGTCAAACATTACTATTCATGCTTCATATGGCTTAAGTTTCTTTCTAAATCCATATATAGTTACAAAATGCCTGTACAGCAAACTTGCTGATCCAGCCTATCTCCTTCCTTTTGAAAGTCTGACATGAGACGCAGCTCTTTAAAATTTAAAGAGGAAGTATTGAATGGACCTGGAAAATTACTTTATAATTGTGTTTACCAACAGTAACGAAATGGAATTTTTGCCTGTAAATAATCTCCTTCTCCATGGGTCTGGCCCACCCTTCAGAAAGTCTGTTTTCTGAGGGTTTAAATCCAAGCAAGTGCTTTAAATTAGCACAAACTTCTTTCTAATATAAAATAAAGAGCAACATTATTGCTCTTTTTTGTTTCATTCAATGCACAGACATACCAATTTCTTTTGCTAAATATGAAAATCCTTTTTAATTTCTGAATTTTCTACAGTATATTACAAAGTTAGCAGATTAATACATAATTATGTAATTAATACGTTAGCAGTGTAAACATGTTTGCACAATCTCATCTGAGGGGTGAGGAAGTTACAACCCTTTTTTCTCAGACAGAGCATGAGATTTTTCTCATTTGCCTCAGACAGAAGGATTTTATTCTCTTTTCAAATTAGAGCACTTAACCAGAACACGCGGGTTCTTCTGAAAGGAATTAAGTTTAAGCACAAGGTCTGAACTAAACTGTATTCTGTATTTCTAACATGTCATGGTTAAGCTTTTTGCTTGATGAAAAATCGGACAGAAACAAAACATTGTGTCAAAAATGGGAATGGATTTTAGATGGGAATGGCTATTAGATGGGTATGGCTTTTAATGCAGATGAGTGATTTTGTGACAGCCCTTCAGGCTGTGAAAGCACTGCCAGTGTCACACAAGACTTGGATCTGATAAAGAGAAGTTTTCACATCATAAGATGCACAAGTAACTGACAAATTTTTATCAAATTTTTAGACATCACTATATACAATTAATGACTGAAGTTGCAATGCCATTTTCATCTTTGCATTCGCTGATGCAGTGAGCTGATAGCGAAGAAGATAAAAGCAGAGGTGGTGAGATGAAATAAAGCAGAGGTGGTGAAATGAAATCAAGAACTCAATGCTGAGAAAAGTATGCAGCCTAATTCCTGACCTGTGGGGTTAACAGGTGTTAGTGTAAGAAAACAGTTAAACAGAGAACAACAGCAGCACCAGCAGCACCAGCAGCAGGTCACTCTGACACAGCATGTACCTGAGACAGAACTGAATGAGTTTCTATTTCTACGTCAACATAGATGCACACTCCTTATGCACACTCTTCAAGTTCCTTTACCATGGCTTTGGAGAGAACAATGGAAAATGCCGAGAAGACAGATTTATTGTAGGGTTGTGGTCACATCTGTAAGCTGTAACCAAAAAAGCTTTTAGGAGTAAAGATGTATTTACTGATGCTTCCAAATAAACCTTAGATTCAGTCAGATTCACCCAGAATAACTCTGTCTCTCTCTGCTAGTGGGTCTTGTCTCTTCATGTATTACATCAACCTTTATGTGTGTGCTTAGCTTAGAGTGTAGGTCTGTCTAAATACCTATTTTTCGGGGCAACACTTGGGATCCTACAAGTGAAAAATAATTGGAAAGTTATGGTATTATCTCTTCTACCCATATCATCTTTGCTGCTGGGTTCACTGAGCACCATATGCACAAAGACTGTTCTGCTAAGCCTCATTCTTTGAAACAAGACCAGGATTTATCACCTATTGCATCTCTGAGTGCTTTAGCAGAGACCCGACAGGAAAGGAAATTTTGCTGCTGCACTCCTGTGATGACCCAACAATGACTCTTTTTCTTGGTAGTGAGGGGTTTTTGGTAGTGGTGTTTTTAAATTAGTTCTAGATTAGATTACTGTGAAATATTTCCCCAGATTGCATCCATGTGCATCAATTTCCCCTCTACTTTGAAACAGACAGTTGTCTTCTCTATTACAGGAATAAAAAACTTGCATTCCCATAGCTCTGCATGTTTGCACACTGTCACCAATACTTACTGGTTTTGGTGCTGAAAGACTATTCTTTTTCCCAGACTACCAAAATAGGACAAACTATTTTTTTTATCTCCTTTGATAGTAATACAAGCTTCTAATTTACTGGAAGGTTATCTCCTTCACTTGACCTTGCAGAGGTTTGTGGTCAGAAAAATTTGAAAGCTTGTTCTGCCTGCTCAGGGCAAGGAGTGGAGACAGCACAAGTTAACAATTCCTCTCCTTTTCCTAACTTGATGTTTTTCTACCCTTGATTTTCTCCATATCTGTGTATAAGTCACTTTATTTTGTGTGACATGTAATTTACTGTGCTATTTTGAGAACTGATAGGTACTTCTTAACACGATATAGAACAAGTCTTTGTAGGAACACAGCTTGTGTTATGTTTTTGGAACTTGCATCTTCCTATAAACATTTAGGTTATATGTATCAAGGTATAAGAGGACCATATGGGATGAAATAATTTTTTTTCCGAATATTACAAGAATCTCACCCTATGGAGTTTAGTTTCTGGGACAAACACTGTCCCTAGTGCTGTCTTAGCTTATGGACATAGTTGATTCTTCTGGATGTCAAGGCCAGGTTGGATGAGGCTCTGGTCTAGTTGAAGATGTCCTTGCTCATAGCTAGGTGACCTATTGAAAGGAAACAGCAAAGCAAACACTGCAGAAAATTCCTGGGAAGCACGAGAGAGAGTAGATGACACACTATCTGAGAACAGGGAAGGCATCCTATTTCTTTGAAACCTGAAAACCTTGAGGAAACTAAAAAGCTGATGGATTTATTACAGGCCTGCAACCGGGTTGCATGCAAAGGACTGAACAAAGATTCTCAGACTAAGTGTATAATACTGTCTTAACTCTGCAATAAACTGATTCAGCCTTCAGCACGATGGGTGTCACTCAACAGATAAAAACAGATCATGGACCTGCATATGCATCTCATAAAACACAAGAGTTCTTCCATACTTGAGGTATCAAATACACCACAGGTATTGCCCATTCCCCAACAGGGCAAGCAATACTTGAAATGGCACATTTCACATTGAAAATCATGCTACAAAAACAAAAGAGGGGAAATCCAATAGGCGTGCTCCCTCAAGAGCAGCTTGACAAAGCAACCTATGTTTTCAATTTTTTTAATCTCTCCAGTAGAAAATGATTTAACTGCACATAAAAGGCTTTTGAGTAAGACTGCTGGTGGAGAAGGAGTTTACTCGTAAGTTAAATACAAGGATGTACACAGTGGTCAGTGGAAAGGTCAAGTTCCACGGTTAGCTTGAAGAGGCTATGGCTGTTTCTTTACCTACAGGACCATACTAGCTTCCAGTGAAATACATCAAACTCAGCCAAGGACGACAACAATGAACCTTGTCATCTTTCTTCTGCTGTACTGCCATCAAATGGCAGAAGGAAGAATCTCCTGGGCCCACATAATTCAGCCTCTGACCTGGTGGGACCCAGAGCCTTCCCTCAGCAGCAATGGAACAGAATGGATAGGAGGAACTTGGCCTCTTCCCCTGGATCAGGATATTGTAGATACATATGGTATTAACACTGCTTTTGTTACTGATTTACCACAATATGCTTAACATGGAATCAAATAAGTACCTCTTCAGAAAAGTACCTTTGTCAAAAAAGGTATCAAAAGAGTACCTTTACCTTGTGATAACTTTTCTATGCAATTGCATTTAATATATGCACACTCAAACAATGCATGAAAATTGACTGCTACTACATTGCCAGCTATTCTGTCTGCCTCCAACAAATCTGTGGATGCCACTCCACCTCATTTCCTGAAATATCGTTTTGCACCCATCTCCAGTATACGGCGTTTGGAATGGACATCATGTACAGGACAGCGGCCACAACAATTCTTACAGTATGGGGGGTAACTGATTGGAGACCACACAGTATCTTTAAAGAAAGTAAGACCAGTGTAACCATTCTCCTGTCCCAAAAGGCAAACCCCAGTAATGTTTGGCATGATGGTGGAATGGCTGGATCATTCATTCAATATTATTTAGGTAAAATAATCAGTCCCGTGTGCACAAACTGTTGTGGAAAACATTGTTACCTTTTGGCAATAGGATATGCCAAGTAAAATTAGATAAGAATGCTACAATTGCTACTTGAACACTGCAAGAGGAACAATTACTAATGACTTGTACTTCACACCTGTATGTTTTTGCTTTAGCTAATGATTTCTCAATAGAATATAGAAATGGTTTGTATTTTTTTCGCTGATTCTTTTGTTTTCAAATCATGTATTACCTATGGAGATATGGCTAACTATTCTGTCCTTCCATTTAAAAGAAAATCTGAAATTTGGGTACCTCTAAACCTTATTCAAGCATGGGAAGAACGGGATGATCTATTGCAATTGGTTTGAATAGTCCAAGAGAAAATCCAAACAAGTAAGAAATGAGTTCACAAATTTTTGAGTTGGTTAATCTTTGCTATTGTTTCTGCCATAATAATAGTAACCACAGCCTGTGTGGCTGTCACTGCCTTAACTAATTCCATTCAAACTGCCCTTACTGTGGGACAAGCTTTAATTAATATCACAAAAGAATTACAAACACAAGAAAACATTGATAAAGAAATAATGGCCAGATTAGATGCCTTGGAAAGTGCTCTTATATGGGTAGGCAAGAGAGTTGAGGCCCAAAAAAACTCATCTATCCCTGGACTGTGATTGGGAACATATCCATAATTCCTCATGTGTCACTCCCTTTCCATGGAATTACATGGAACAGAACTGGGAGACAGTTAAAAACCACCTCCAAGGGGCCTTTAATCAATTCTTACAACAGAATATACAGTTACTTCACACTCAATTAAAAGATCAACTCAGAACTTTACAAACTCTGCAGGAACAAAGGGTGTTGACAGATCTGAAAAATTATCTTTCTTGGCTAAATCTGAAAAATTGGTTTCCTGAGATGAATTTATGAGTTTGGGTTTTCATTAGACTGCTTTGTCTGGCAATGATATTCTTTTTAATCTTCTGTCTTGTCCTTTTTAACATAATCATAGCTGTTAAAAGCATGCAAAAACAAGTCATGGTTACCTTAGCGTTATCTATGACTCCTTTAAAAATAAAAGGGGGAGATGAAAGGCAACAACAAAGCAAACACTGCAGAAAATTCCTGGGAAGCATGAAAGAAAGCAGATTACACACTATCTGAGAACAGGGAAGGCATCTTATTTCTTCAAAGCCTGAAAACCTTGAGGAAACTAAAAAACTGTCAGGCTGATGGATTTATCACAGGCCTGCAACCAGGTTGCATGCAAAGGACTGAACAAAGATTCTCAGACTAAGTGTATAAGTACTGTCTTAACTCTGCAATAAATTGATTCGTTTTGCTGTCAGCTTGTAAGTCTCATTTTTATACGCTACAATATATAAAAGTTCTTTCCAATTCAAGCTATTCTATGATGTAACTGGAATTCAAATAAAGAATAACATTGTGCTGTACTAGATTCAGAATTCAAACACAAATGTGAACACAGGAACAGAATTAGACAAAAATATCTAAAAAACAATTGGACCTGAAATGCCTCATTGGAGTGGCTCAGCTTCATCATGTTTTCACTGAACCCAAGGCAGGGATTTGTGGCTCCTCAGAAGAGCAGTTTCTCAATACTATGGCAATTTTTCCCAGGTGAGGTCCAGACACTACAAACAAACATTACTCATTAGCAACAAGTTAAAGAATGACTACTCTACTGAGCATCTGGAAGAGCCACTTTGCTAAAAAAAGAGTTGAATTCAGTTTGATTTAACTCAAGCTAGATTTTGACGAAGATATGATTGCCTGGAGTCTTGAAACCTAGCTTCTCAGGGACCTTCAGAAGGGAATTTTGGATCCCTGAGGATAGTCCTTGGCTGCTGTGGTGGCTGATGTGTGTAATCCTTTCCATTACCTGACTGCATGCCTGCTTTTGCAGGATACAACTGTCAAAGAATGACACCTCAAAATGTCTTATGAAGAATTTAATAGGAAATAAGATTTTATTAAATCCTCAGTCATAGCAAGAAACTGTCTAAGTTTACTAATAGATCACCCTTCAAAGGTAAATTGGTTTTAAGTCAGTTCCCAGAATTAATGGAACATTCTTATCCCTTGTTTAGGTCTACTGTGATATTCCATAGAATACCTGGAAAATTCTGCTTATGAAATTCTGATATTTCCAATTTCTGATTGAGCCATTTTTTCCTTTGTTAATTTTCTTCATGCAACTAGTGGAGGCTAAAAGCAAAAAGAAAACATAAAAATTAAAGTGTCACCTTAAACGAACAAGTACAGCAGCCAATTCTATTCACTCAACTATCAAGTATTCTTACATCTCTACAACAAGACTGCTACACTGTATTTCATTCATAGATTAATGTTGTTCTAATAACATTTTGGAACATTACAAATCTTAGAATCACAGAATGGTTTGGTTTGGAAGGGACCATAAAGATCATCTAGTTCCAGCTGCCCTGCCATGGGCACAGACACCTTCCACTAGACCAGAGCCCTGTCCAACCTGGCCTTGAGCATTTCCAGGGATGTGGCACCCACAACTTCTCTGGGCAACTTGTTTCAGTGGGTCACTGTCCTCACAGTAAAAAAATTTCCTCCTAATAGCTAACAAATTAGAAAAAATATAATACAAAGATGTTGTGGTTTACAAATGTATCTTTTGGTGCCAGTAATGACTATTTGACAATCCCAAAAATATTATAGTAATGGTTATTAATTACCATCAAAACAATGTACAGGCAAGGGGTAAAATTAAAGAAAAAAAAAGTTACGAAAATTGCATTCAGCATACATGCTAAGGGGGGATGAAAATGGAGGATGGAGCAGAGTGGAAAGTTACAGACATAGTTATAACAATATTTAAAATTCTAGGGAGAAATTGCTGTTGCTAGTCCCAGGATGCAATGTGGTCAGCATGCTTGACTTCTCACACATAATACATGCTGAGACGGCCTAAATGGAGGGTGGCGTGAAGTGGAAACACCAAGCTCAGGCTTTGTTGAAATTCTTGCAAAAGGGGATACTAGGTGATACCTTGTACCTGATAAGCCACATAGCACCTGTCAAATAAGGGAGGAAGAATATTTCTTGCTGTTGAACCAGCAACCATGGTGACATCACAGACACCCACCACCATTCCCAAAGGTTACATCAGATGCAATAAAGATGTTACCCACCTCCAAAGTATGACCACCCCCACTGAACATGATATATGACTGGTCACTCAAGTTCCACCTAAACATAAAAATGAGTATAAAAATAAGTTTAAAATGGGGAGAAGATATGGAAGACTCCATTGATGCTTCTGGCATCAGTTGACAGGCTGAACATATCTTCTACAACATAGAGACGTCTACAGGGTAAGAGCTGTAGTCTGTGTGCAGATTGCTTAGCTCAAGCTGGGTTTTTGGTGATTAGAGCTTGTTAGCATATTGCTTTGAATAGATTTTTTCAGCCAGATACGATCACCTTCAATCTTCAAACCTTAACCTTAATAACAATTTACCATTATATTAATAGTGTTCCTTAAATTGTTAAGTGTGAGTCCTTCAGGGGGCCTACCAGTAGCCAGCAGTAGATAATATACTTGACTGTGGAGACCTGGGAAGGGGGGTGTCTCTTATGCTGTTGGTATGTGCCCCTGAATCTTCCCTGAGGCACCAACAAACCAATTAAAGTTGAGAAGACTTGGGAGGTGGTCTTTCTGTTTCCATGTGACCCTGAACTGCCCTCCAGTCCATGAAACTTTTTAGTGAAGGGTCCCCATAACTGGACTCTAACAGACTTGGTTGTGCACAAGGGTCTCAGCTGACCCAAGGCACCTTCAGACTAACCAAACAAAAAGGGGTTGAGAAAACTTCCTCTTTCATATGACAAGATGTTTGAATTTACATGACACAGTTCATGCAAATGTTATAGTAACTTCCCAGAAAACAAAATAATAGCCAAGCTTTAAATAGTGAATTGGAACAAAAAAGATTGCTAAGAAGAGCTCATCTTTTAGAAATTGCCAAAATATGTAGCTCACATATTATTGTTTTCTTCAAAGGTAGAAGATAATTGATAAAAGATTTGTGT
>VXBI01004479.1:0-44869 GCA_013397375.1 Toxostoma redivivum
ATATATATATATACACAAAATATGTATTATTATATATATATTCATAACTGGAGGGCCTTGTCTGCTACAGGCTCACACCACACAACTCTACAGTTCATATACCTGTATCTACGAGACACTACAGAGTAGCAGAGTTATGTTACCTGGTATAGGAAAAGTTAATAAAAGCAAATAGTTGTCTTATTTTTACAAGGAATAAGAATTATTTTAATCTGTATCAAATAAATATTTTATATTTACAGTGGATTCCATCTTTTAAATTTGCCTCTTGGTAAATCTACCAGGGAAGAGCCTGAGTGACTGGTGACATGCCAAATCTCTTGTGCATCATTCTTATTATAGGGGCAGCACAAAGGAACAAGTGACCACATTCCCCTGCTATGTTAAGCAGTATTCACAAAAGAAAAAAAAAATTGTAACAAATGCTTAGCAATGTATTTTATACATATATATGAACTCATTATGACTTTGAGGAACTTTTTAGATTTTGTGCTTTCTTGAAAACATTTGCACCAAAGAAAAAGGATAAAGAAAAAAACTATTTTTTGGTGTCTAAAAAATACTCATGAATTTTGACTATTTCCACTAAAGTGGATTAGAAGAAATGCATCATTGCCATCTACTAATCCCTTTCAGTTTAATAATGCAAAGAATAAACCTTTCCTTATTTAACACTTAAATCATGCTGCTGTGTGATCCTAGTCCCCAGCTCAGGACCAGCAGGATGATTCTCCCTACAGCACATTTACTGAATTATTGTTATGCATGTGAGTCTCACTCACCTCCTGAGTTCCTGCTGCCTAAAAATGCTCTGGAGGAGCTCCTGGAGTGTTTGGTTTTCCAAAGCACGTGTATCAAACAGGGAAAGGGAACTATCAACATCAGAATGATTATTTTTGAGTAAAGGAAACAAATGGATGCACCTCCCTTCACCCCCAGTTTGGCATTTTCTGGTCAAAGCAAATGCTGAGGGTTAGCATTGATTATTTCAGCTGAATGTAACCAAAACCACTGAGGAAAATGCTGACACTTAGATGAAAAGACTGAGAATAGGAGTGGGCAGAAAAGGGGAACCAAAACAAAAGCCTGTCTGCAGCTTCTCTAATATCTCTTGGTCTGTTCCTCTCACTGTGCAGCTTCACTATAAAATACAACCCCTGCTGGACTTCAGCTAATGCTTGCAGATGTTTTCAGCCCCAGAGGAAAACAGATTTATTTAGTAAATAAGATATTATAAAGCATACCTCTGTGTACCTGATTAAAAGAAGTATTTATGCATGTATCTTCCCTTCCCATGGCAGGCGTGACACAAACCAGTGCCAGTCTTGCACGTGGGAGTTTTGCTTTATAGCTAACTGAAAATAGTCAAAATTGGCAAACTGGCATTTGCTAAGCTCCACGTTATGCTCTCTGCACCTGAGCTATCTCATTTAAAGTTTCCCCAGACGTGTCTGTGCAGACAGAAATTACTCTGCATTTATCATATTGTCTGAGTAATACTGTGACATTTTGAGTAGTCTAATTTGCTCCCATGTGACCTCCTGCAAAATGAATTGTCACTATTGGGAAGAGTTAGAGAGACAGGTCAAATGTGGAATAACTGGATGCACGTACAGCAGTCATTAAATTATGGAAAAAAGGGTTGGCAGCAATCAGCTGTTGTCCTTTCTCCTCTGTGAACATGAGAAAACATTTGAGAAGGTAGCTTGCTGATCTGCTTGATTGCCTCACACACTTAGGAAACAAACAAATATGCCAAGTCTCACCATCCATCTCCCTTTTTTTTTTGGAGCTTCTTTCCCAAGGAGAAATTTCAGCACTTAGCTGAACTAAGCCTGAAAATGAAATTCTTACTTGATGAGAACTGAAGGGTGTTTTTATTCTGCTGGTTTACACTCTCAAGTGGATCAAAAAAATTTTATTGCTAATTATGCCCAAAGAAAGTAACTTTGAGATCAAGTTTTCTAAATGGGATTTTCAAAAAGGGCAGTAAGCAAAGTCTTGGCAAGTTGATATTGCTAAAAAATATTCTCTCTGCTCTTCTGGGAAGTTTATCCTTTACACTGTGGAAGTGTCTTAGCAGGATGACTGTCTGTCCTATTGTTACTGTTAGAACTCTAAACAGAAATCTGAGATTACTTGTCACCTTCTAGTCCATCTATAGAATCAGTATGTGGAACAACATGACATCCATTAATTTTTGTTATTCCATCCATTTTCCTGTACACAGTTTTGAGCTATGTTAAACAGATTAAGAGGGAAATCTTATCAAAGGAATCTTATCAGAATGAACTTATCAGTGTACATTAAAGAGCCAGCATGAATGAGGAACTCATTGTTTTCTAATACTTTCTAATGCATTGTTTTCTACTACTCACTAGGGTATTTCTGGAGATTGTTTTTTGTTCAGAGTCATTAACACTGGGACAAGTATCTCCAAAATTACCTTTTCTGCCTTCTGGTCTGCATCTCTGAAGAACACAGTGTGATTTCTTGCTCCCACCCTCTGCTGACTCCAAAATGACACCTGTGTCTCTGCCTTACTAGTGGAATCATAAGGAAAACCTAGGAAGAATGATATATAGGGCTTGAGTTAAGTCCTAGCCAGATGGGTTACATGACTTTTGGAGCAGATTCAGTCTTTGGGAGTCCCTTGATGATGCCAAAATCTGAGTGTTGTTTAAAAATGCAAAAGTGAAATGCACAGGCGTTTATAGAAATAATATACACATCAAAAAGTGAAATCCAGAATCTATCAAAGTCAATGAGAAAACCCATTTTGATTGTGCTGGAGCCAGGATTTTAGCCTATGAAGCCTATAATTGCAAACTTTAGCTGAGTGAAAAATAAATGCATTGCTGAGATATTTGAAGATCCTCACTAACTTCATAATTCTGCTAATTATTTGTAAGTCTAAACATATTTGCACTTTGCTAATTGTGCCTCCAAGAAAATAAATTGAGATTTGAAAACCAACTGGGCCCCCCTCTGCCAGCATCTCTTGTCTCACCAACAATGCATTTGCAGCAAGTTCTGTTAATTCGTAACTCTCATTCTTGCTTTAAGATAGAATTGAGCACTGTCCTATCTTGCTACAGCTTAATTGACAACTTTGTTGATAGAAAAGCTGTAATAGAGCATCTGTAGATTTGCAAAGCAAAAAGAAAGATTAAAGAAGTAGGAGAAGCCTGCTTGTATGTTTGCAGTAAGTTATGTTTAGAACTGGATGTGGAAAAATCCAATTTTAAGAGTAAGATTTTGCTTATGTAGAATCAAATCAACCCAAAGCTGGAGGGATGCTTTGTGATCTAACTCAAGTGCTTTCCCTTTCTCTGTGGAAGAAGTGAGATGCATTGGCCCACTCCTCAGTACATGTTTACATCTTCCTTTCCTTTGACTGCCCTAAAGTTGCTTTCCCAGCTCAGCTTTCCAGTGCTCAGCCTAATGGTCATGACCTTTCTCCCTTCACACAGAGTTTAGGCAGGTGAGCACTGCAGCTTTTCCTTGCTTTGGAGCAGGAATGCAGCTTTTCGTAGTTTATCCCAAAGGTCACTCCACCTTTTTCTGTTCTTTCTTAGAAAAAGAGCTTTGAACTCAGGTAACACTGGAAAGACATATTTATAGGGGAAAATATTGTAAATTTAAATATGTAAATTTACATATTTACATTCTGACCATCTCATCTCAATAGAGGGGCTCTTGAGTGTTTTGACCTCTCATTTTCTGTCAGCTTATCAAAGGCACATCAAGCAACTGATTTCCACATTCAACTCTTTAAGGATTCTCTGTCTAAGAAAGAAAGGTGACAAGAGGAATGATCATGAAGCCATAAGAAGGCAGGCACAGTGAGGGGCTCATGCAAAAGCTTTTCTTCAGATGTTGCCTTTCATCATCTTTACCTCTTTGTCTAAAATTGAGTACCTCCACTGTTGTCTGATCCCAAAATTTGAAGGAGAAAAGGAATGTAAAGCTCTCCTACTAAAAAAATATTGTGTACAACTGCCTGAACTTCACTGAAATGGAGAACCCAAAGCAGGAGTTCCTTGTCCATGTTTCCAATCTCTGTCATCTGTACAAAAGGTTTATGTGGTGCCTGGATCTGTTACATCTCCTTTTGAGAAGCATTGTACAGGAAAGAAGAGTTGCTGATATCACTGCTCCCTCAGGTCTGCTCATGTTTTGTCAGAATACAAAGTAAGCAGGAAGCAGAGGGTATTCTTCAATGATGTGAGTAGCACAGCTAACAAGTAGGATTCCCCTGAAGATGAGATGGGTTTTGTGCCACAAGATGAAAATGGAATCAAAGTCAGGAAATTTTTTTAGTGAAAAAGATTGATACAAGCATCCCGAGGCAAACTGTCATTGGTGTAATCAGAAGGAGCAGCTGTCAGAGAATGGGAATAGTCATCAATTGCTTGACAGAACATGACAGCTTGGTTCATAAATAGCTTTTTCTGTGAAAACAGATCCTAACCACAGAGGCAAAAACATATTGTAAAGAGAATCAACTTTCTGCTGTGCTAGCCTCATTCTAATTAACATGCCAGTTCTGAGGCAAAAGAAGCCCTCTTCTACATCCCACACTGCAGACTCCTGGGGTTTTGTATCTTTTAAAACAAAAAAAAAAGACACATTTTCTGGATGGGACTCATCTACCAAATCAACATAGTCAAAATTACTACATAAGGCCACTCTGGTTCTGCCCCAGACTGAGCAGGAACTTCAGTGGAGGCTATTTTTCCTCTCCACTTACTGTTTTTTAAGAAGATTGGTATAAAATGCTAAGATATTTCTGGGAAGTGCAAGACACCTGTCGCTGCCCACCGTTGACCACCACACTCACTGTTCACCCAACTAGCTCACACGGTGGGCTAGGCGGCAGGAGTCGTCTGTCTTCGGGATCTCCAAGATCCCGAAGTCCAGATAAGGCCGATGCCTTCGTGACCGGCGACGCGACGGTGAAGAATAAAGGGCTGGGAGAGACCTTTGGCAGCTTCCAAGGGCAAGGTTTATTCGAGGAGCAAACGAAGGGAAGGAACGCAACTCAGGGAAGGAAGCAACCAAAGGCGGGGAGGACAGTTATGCACAAACTTAAATAGGGGCCCTCCCCCCAGGGGAGGGTACAAACAGCAACCAATCGGGGGAACCCAAGGGAGGAGCACAAGATGGGGTGATATTACAGGGAACCAATAGGGTACACAATGGGAGGGGTACAATTCAAACTGAACAATCTGATAACAGCAACCAAGTAACTGACAGGGAACATTCGGGAACAAAGGGCGTGGCCACAGGTGATTGATAACTTGGAGGGGATAGGGCTTAGGGGATTGACAGGGAAGGTTCGGGAAGGATGGGAGGGGCTTAGGGGAGTAAACAAGCCTAACGGCGGGAAAAGGGGACCTGGAGTGGACCAACTGGGAGAACAACAAAGGGGGGTAATCCGGGAAAAACCATTTGTACAAAGAATCATTAAAATAAGTACAACTTAAGGAAACACAATGAAAATAACTAAACCGCAACAGACACCACTGGGAATAAAGTCTATAAAGAGGAAGTATGAATAAAATGTTTCTCTGTATTAAAATTAATATCTTCATGCACCACGAATATATCCATTTTTAATGATGCTTCTTATAACTGTCAATGGAAGGGAAGGTTATGGATTTCTAATTCTGAGAGAGTGATAACAGGAAATGGTGTCTTCTTCAAACAAGGTCATACTTATAGAGTGGGCATATGTCCCAGCCAGAGTTAATCCAGAGCACTCAATGCTCATAGTGCAGGAAAACACTGCAAGTTCATAAGAGCTGTGTAAAGGAAAATTGGCAATTTAAGGAGATGTCACAACTGAGGCATTGTATCTTCAGCTCTTCATAGAGCTGTTGCCTCTAAATTGACACAGTCACATTCCACTCCATTGAATCCTAATTTTTCTTTGGTTTTACTGCAGGAGAAACACAAGAAAATAACACCTAAGATTCCTGCAGTGTTAAGTAACAGACCCAAGTTATTTTGACATTTTATGCAACAGAGATAACACCTCAAAAGAATTATTCCAGCAATTTGTTGCTCCAATAACTTGCTGTGTTTTTGCTGACAACTTTGTCTTTGATGATGTCAAATTTAGTGGCAAGCTTTAAGTCTGCAGTGTATCTAAGACTACAAAAGCCTATCCTGCTTTTCATTTGCCTGCCTGAATCCATATGTATGCCTTTATTCCTCTGTATCACCAACAAATCTAATTTAAGGCACGTCCTGATGCAGTTTAGATCTTTATTCTTAATCACAAAATCATTTAGGTTGGAAAGAAACTCCAAGATCATTGAGTCCAACTTGTGCCTGATCCCCACATTGTCACTGAGTGCCACATCCAGTCCTTCCATGGACACCTCCAGGGATGGAGACTCCACCACCTCCCTGACCAGCCCCTTGCTAAGCTTAAAAACCATTTTCATGGAGCAATTCTTGCTGATGTCCAAGCTGAACCTGCCCTGGCACAGCTCAGTGCTGTTTCCTTGTGTCCTGACCTTCCCCTGGCTGCAACCTCCTCATTGCTTCACCATGGAGTACCTTGAGGTTCCTCTCAGTGCTTGGCCCCAGGATTTTTGGGACAGCTCCAAAGAGTTCCTGGAGGGGTGAGGGGGGGTTAACCCCATTTTTGTAGGAAAAGTGTGTGAGCAGCTCAGGGAGAGGGCAGGGAAGGGACAGGACACTGCCCTGACAGGGGAATGACCCTGACCCTGGTGGCCCGTGGGACCAACACGTCCCAACAGGGGGAACCCAGTCCTGTTTCCTGTTATCATTGAAGTTATGTAATGATGCTTTTGTTCCTACCCATGAACACCCAGAGCATGGTTTGGGCAGCGTGGCTCTGAGCAGAGCAGTGCCCATCCCACCCCAGCAGCCCCAAAGAGCACCGGAACCACTGCTCTCCTGGATTTTGCAAGGCAAACCTCTCCTGCCATTGCAAACTGAACTAACTTCGTCTCAAGTGAAGCTTTTAAGGTTTAAAAAAGTTTACCTCTGGTTATCAGCACTATCTGGGTATTTTACAGAAATTGATTGGCCTGTTCTGATGTCAGGCACAAGCAGAGATGCCAAAATAGAGCTGCTCCAGTGCCATCTGTGGACTCAGCTCTTTGGTAAATATTTATACTAAAGATAAACTGACAAGTTTATGTGAAGGAACCTCTAATTCATCTAATTCTACAATCTTTCAAAAATTTTGGCTAGAGGCTTTTCTTTCCATTTTTTCTTTTCACCACTGCAAATCCAGTGCAGAGACATATCTGCTTTCCCCATCCTTCTTCAAGTTATTGGGTAAGTATATTTTAGGCAGAATCTGTGCTAGTGTTGCTTGACATGGCAGAAGGACTCTTTGGGTGTGCTGAATATTAAGGGCCTGGTGCATGCTCAGCTGCATTGCATAGACAAACTGTCAGAATTTTCTTTTAAATCAGGATTTAAAAGAAATCCAGGGCCAGGACTGCAGGATTGTTTCACTGTTTCACTTCTCATTTTCTCTGTGACTTGGATTTCTGTGTGTTCGTGAGAGAGCTCATGGGAGAGCTTTGAGGTCATTTCTCTTCAGCCTCTGCTTTGAGAGGCTCCCATTCTTTGTTAGAGTAGGAGAGAAGATTGTCAGTGATAGTGATCATGACTGGGGTAAGAACGATTTTGGTTGACTTAAAAGGTGTTGTCAAATAAAAGACCAACTGCAAGAGAAAGGAATGATTTTCAAATTTAGAAATACTCAAAACAGTTCTAAAATCTGAATTTTGGTTTTTTGATGGTTTTGGTTTTTGGGGTGTTGTTTCTTTTGTTGATTTTTTTTTTTAATGGGAGAAAAACCTGGAAGCTTGGGACTAGCAATTATAAAGATGAATAACTGCATAATAAATACCAATCTGAGCCTTGGTAATTAGACTCTGCAGTGCTTTGATTTTTTAAATGAGAATCTGGTGCTGAATAGATTGCAGGAAAGGCAAGCAAAGTATAACAGATGTAAAGAAGTAGTTTGCAGTCATATTTGTGCCAGACTGGTGTAGGTGTGGTATGTCCCAGTATAGAATCCACTCTGTGTTTTGCCACAGAGGGAACTTGATAATTCGATAATTTGTACTCAGCTATAACCAAAAGGCCCAAATATAACAGGTAGGGCCAGAATGGGACAGTCTCAAATATGGTCTAGCTAAGCAGAGTTTGGCCTAAATACAACAGAAGAGAACTTCAAAACTGGGCCTAAAAATGTTTCATCCCTCAGGTCATGCTGTGTATTGTGCAGCAAAATGCAGGACTTGCCATTTAATATGGCCAGTAATGCTATTTTCTACTACATACTGCACCAGATTCATATACACTGTAGGATTCTTGTTAGATGGTTTCTTAAGCACAATTTTAATTTTCTACATTACAGGCTGATTCACACTCTAATGCTTAAAGAATCACATCCCCATCTGAATTTCTTTAATTCTTAATCCTAGAATTTCAGGACTAAGTATAGGAATTCACTGAAGGATAAAATGATTATTTTCTATTATACTGCTTGTAGTACAGATATGTGAAGGAATATTCTCTGAGAGATCTGTAGAAGATTATTAGAAATAAACTTTCTCCAGCTGGTTGTTCACATAATAGCACCTGAGCTGATTAAATGAACCTTAGCAAATGACTGCCTGGAGGATAAGAAAAATCCACAAACCTGAGTTAAATTCTGCATTGAAGATTTTCTGTGCAGCATGGATAGCTCCATTTTCACAGCCTTTATTGAAATCAATTACTCTCTCAAGCAAAAAAAAAATAAAAAGTGTAATGAGGAATTTAATTTACTGGTGTGTGATATGCATTTAAAGAAAAGATTTAAAGACAGAAAAAAAACAATGAAGAAAAAAAATAAAAGCTAAACTGTTTTCTGTTCTGAAGTGATGCCCAGAAATTAAATTAAATTCAGGGATTTAAAACTGCACGAGCCTTCACTTGTCCAACCTATGATGTTTTTCCCCCATTTAATACAGTGCAATTTTACAGCAATTGTACAGCATTTCTAAGTATAAAATAACTTATTTGACTTAATTTTATATGTGATTTTCTTATTTCAGCTTGTTTTTGCTTTCTTCTTTCAAATTAGGATGAAGGTTCCTCTTCTGTGTACAGAATCCAGCCCCAGATATTTCAGTGTTCATCTCTTTCCTTTGACCTATCTTACCCCATTTGCAAGCAAATCAGGCATCACTGATAAACTGAGTGCAATGACTGCTGCAGTACTGAATCTTTATTCTCTTGTACTTTTCCCACTGTAGCCATGTGCAGAGACTGGATTTGCACTCAAAATCTGTTTGGCAGGACAGTCTGGTGCTGCATCCTGCCTTGAAGGTCAGAGATCCTACCCCTGCAAACTGCTGTGGGACAAATACCACTGCACGTGTTAAATCCCAGTTCATTTAAGAGGAAATGCTTGAATGAGGTTAGATGTACGGCTTGGTTGAGAATTAAATGCTTAAAATTCAAGAGCACTGAGGTTTCACTCAGTTTCTTCTCTAATCAGAGCTCTGTGCAGACACCTGAATATTGGACAGGCTTATGTTGGATGTATTTTGAATTTTGCAAGCCTTGTTTTGGTGAAGGCCTTGTTGACTCATGGAAATTTACTCATTTAAATGGCTACATCAGGTGCTTCTAGATTCAGGAAAAAATCAGGTTACGCCAGTTCTTATTACCTGATTTTTATCACTTGTATTTCCATTTCTTATTTGAATGGAGAACAATACAAGTGCAAACTTTTTTTTTTCTTCTTTTTTTTTTTCCTCCTGTTTCCTGCAGCAAGTAACAGCTTCAGAAAGAAGAGTAACTGTTTCTGACCTACTCCTTTACCCATGTTTGTTTCCACTGCTTTTACCATGTTTGCCCCTTCCTCTTGACTCTATGCTCCCACCACCTTTCTTCTTCAGACCACATCCTCTTGAGCAGATTCAGATTTTTTCTCCTCAGACAGGGAGTCTCCAAGTTTCCAGGCCTTAAACTCCTCCATACCTTCTGGTTCCACCAAAGTCCTTGAAGGGTCATAAATTTAAGATCCCAGATGTCCAATCTTCAGTTCTGTCTGGCTTTGTTCATTGAAGATTGTCAGGGTTAGTTGCAGCAAACTTGATGTTTTGGTGATTTAATGATCAAATAACAAAAAGATTTTATTGAGAAACTTAACCAGTGCAGCATAAAAATGGTCACTTCTTACAATTAATTAAAAGAACTAATTAAAATTAGTTATGAAAATTAAATAGTTTCCAGCCATAGTGAAGGTAGAAGGAGAAAGAGAGGGGTGGAAATATGGGACAGACCTCTCACTTTGCTTTTTGGATCTGAAAATATGCTTAGTAATGGCTGATAACAGAGATAGCAGTGTAATAACTTCCTCTGTTCTCTACCATCTGTGTTGGTTCTTCAGTTTTGGTTACTTAATTAAATTCATTAGTTGAGAACCAACCAGGCAGACCTAATACCTCCTTTTTTCCTTTTTAAAGCTTAGAGCCTGAATTGACTTTGATGGATAATGCAACTGAAAGTTTAAGAACAGAAAATTAAATCCTGAGGATAGTCAAAATATTTATTAAAGCAATGGAGCTATTTAAACCAGTAAAATTTAATAAGATAATTGGAATGCATTTATTTGCATTTATATCTGGCTCTGTTCTTCCAGCTGCAGCATTGACAACTCTGTTTCACATTATACTTTTTATTATGATCTTCTGGTAATACAAGCATTTAAATCTAGGCACTTTACCCTGTTCTCTTACATCCTAACCTTTCATCCTGGCATTTCTTGTAGGCCTTTTGGCCATAATTATTTAAGTATCCAGCACTTTCCTGGTATATTTTCTTTCAGGTTTATAAGCTGAATCAATAGGTTTGCTCATTTTTGACTACAATACTGAATTACTGTCAAATTAAGCTGATT
Source organism: Toxostoma redivivum (assembly GCA_013397375.1). Taxonomy (NCBI): domain Eukaryota; kingdom Metazoa; phylum Chordata; class Aves; order Passeriformes; family Mimidae; genus Toxostoma; species Toxostoma redivivum. The sequence goes on from VXBI01004479.1 coordinate 10,952, forward strand.
TATTTGCACTCAATGTTGCATTAACTTGTAGTATAACTAATTGGCATGTGAGCAAGATTATGAGGTTTTAGTTGTAGGATAAGGAAGTTTTATGGAGTAATCAGATGCTTTGGAATGTTACAGAGCTGTAAAAATATATTAAAAGATTCTTTGCTGTCTTCAGATCAAAGGAATGGTAAGAAAAAATTAAGAATGACAGACCAGGAGGTGTTTACTTGTCATAGGGGGTTTCCTGTAGCTAAACACATAACTGAAAAAGGTCTTTCTATTTTTCAAGCTTTCTTTTATTGTTTGCAGGAGAAGAATAGGACTTGGCAACATTCTGCTGGAAATCAATCATTTCAGGCTGGATCCGAAGCCACAGGAAATAGATAAAAATTTCTTTGACTGCAAAAGGAGATAATTCCCTGAGCATGGTGTGTCATCTTGGTGATAAAACATGTATCTTTGCTAAGCTTTATTTAAACACTGCTGTCATACCTGGGCTAGAAGCGTCAGAACTGTAATCATGAGCAAACAGACCTGTACTGCAGCGAGGCTCTCCTGAACCATAATTAATTTGGGTATTTGTTTCATAGGTTGTTGCTTCTCCATCTCTTTCACTGCTTATTTATTTTTCCTTTGTTACCCTTCTTTCATAATTAGTGTTTTTTCTTTCTGTTTTTTTTATTATGCTTCCACAGATTTGCTTGGAGGCTCGTAGGAATCCTAGGAAACTCTGCCTTCATGTGGGGAAGTGCTCTGTTAAAGCATCTTTATAAAAATAAACAAAAATCACTGCACATTTATGCCAACAGCTTAAATCCCCTGCCTTTCACAGAGGGTCATGTAATGTGCAATAACCCTTGTGCATTTCAGAAAGCAGTGCTGGTATATTTTAAAGTGGGATGAAATGCTGTGATTTCCACTTTGAAGCTGCACAGCTACAGCCCAACAGTTAGAGTTAGCCCAGACACAAAATTTAAACAGCTATTCCATTTCTGCTCATTTTAAATAAATGTATTCTCTCCATCAGAATCAGAAACACCCCGACAAACTGTGATTTCCACTGCTGTAAACAATTTTATTCCAGTTCAACCAGTTCTGCTGACAGCCCCAAAAATCTGTATGGATACTGAAGTTGTTGCTGGAGGCTCTTGGGGTATTTTGTCACAGAATGCAATATTCCTGAGAGTGTGCACCCCAGATATACCAAGTAGTATATTGGTAAGAATACACACTGAATTGGCATAGCAAGGATAAGAAAGTGCTTAGAATATTACATGGATAATCCAATTCATGATGATCTCATTCCTTAGTTTAAAAGTAGAAATGTTCAGATAACCCACATAATTTCAGTTAAATTCAGAAACAGAAAATAGATAGCATATTTAGCCTAAGAGAAACTTCTTGATTTATTTTAACTTGTATCTGGTAGTGAAAACCATATTTTTTCCATGATCGGAACTACAAAGACCTTAGATACATATTTTCTTCTCTCATATTTCCAATATAAGATAGAAACTTTTGCAAAAGAATCTGATGCTTCTCAGCTGATAAAGTTATCAGCTCTCACCTAATAATATATTTAATTCCAAAAAAGTCAGACATGAAATCTCATCTCTATCCAAAGACAGATAAAGCTGTTTGGGTCCAATCAGACATTCTTGGTGTATGAAGGTATTGACATTTGTTAACTTGTGAAAATTAGGTTTAGACAGACCAGATCCTTCCTGTGAAAGTGGGATATCCAAATTCCCAATGAGGCCTAACCTTTATATCATGACGTGAAAGTTACTATTTTCAGCTGAGTATGAGGTGGAAATTACAGTCACAGAAATGGACTGATGCCTCCACAGGTATTATTTGTATGCTTCAGAATGGATTACCAACCTTGGGAGGGCCAGGGAGAAGCTGTACATAGGAATATATATGAGCTGTATATAAGAATTTGGTAAAACTGTCATTTAAGACAGCTCACACAAGCCATATGAAGATATTGATGCCATGCAGATAGCAAACAACTGTTTTCTGAGGAGATTTCCCATGTCAGTGTTGCTGTTTGCAGAAGATCCCAGTAAATGAGGGTTTTTAGCAAGCACTCTGTGTCTGTACAGCACTAGGGAAAAGTTCCATCATGACGTGAGGTTTTAGGAAAATTTGAGGGCTTTGTCTCAGATGGGGAAATGATCAGAGGGCTGGGGCACCTCTGCTATGCAGACAGGCTGAGCTGGAGTTGGTCAGCCTGGAGATGATTGAGAGTCCATGGAGACCTTATGGTGGCTTTCCAGTATTTAACGGTGTAAGGAAGATGAGAACAGACTTTTTAGCAGGGCCTGTGGTGATAAGGCAAGGGGTAATGGTTTTAAACTAAAAAGGGATAGGTGCAGACTGGATTTAAGGAAGAAATCTTTTATGATGAAGGTGGTGAGGCACAGGAACAGGTTGCACTGCCAAGGTGGCGGATGCCCCATCCATGGAAATATTGAAGCTCAGGTCAGACAGGGCTTTAAGCAACATGATCTAGTGGAAGATGTCTCTGCTCATTGCAGAGAGGTTGGACTAGATGACCTTGAAAGGTCCCTTCCACCCCAAACTATTAGGTGATTCTATGCTGAATTCTTAAGCATTCATCACTGGCACTTGTCTGTAGTTCAACTCCTCTTAAATTTTGAGATTGGTGAAGTTCAAACCTTGGCATAGTACAAGATTTTATATTAAAAAGAGATAAGCTGTGGTGACCAGCTCATATTCCTGCTAACAAATGACCTTTTCAGTGTCATGTCACCAGTTTGTACAGGGTAGTGAAGAAAAGGTGCTCAGGACCACACCACTGACTTATAGGGAACCACAGAGTCACAGAGTGTCTGAGGCTGGAAGGGACCTCTACAGGTTCTCTGGTCCAAGTCCCCTGCTCAAGCAGAGATACCTGGATCCCATTGCCTTGGGCTATCCCCAAGGATGGAGACTCCCCAGCCTCTCTGGGCAATCTGCTCCAGGGCTCAAGTCACCTACACAGAAGTGTTTCCTGATGGTCAGACAGACCATCTGATTTACTTTGTGCCCCTTTCTTGTCACCAGTGAAAAAGGCCTGACTCCACCTTTTTTGCATCCTCCCTTCAGGTATTTATGTCCACTGACAAGATTCCCCTTGACTCTTCTCCAGACTAAACAGCCCCACTTCTCTCAGCTCTCCCTCACACAAAAGATGCTCCAGTCCCTTCACTAGGACTGGTGTGATTCTCTCCAGTAATTCCATATTCCTCCTGCACTGGGGAGCCCAGAAATTAAAATAATACTTAGGTATGACTAGGGTTCTGCCTAGAGAGCTCCTGAATCTTTTAGGTCAGAATTATCAGGGAACTCCAGGGCAGGAACATCCCAAAGGGCAGCCAAGAGAGGTGCCAGTCTGTATTGAGTTTAGGGAACTCTTCTTCCAGGATAAAAGCAACTTTTAACTACTTATCTAATTTTGAAAGGAGGAAATTATCTATCAGGGTGTTTTCCTGGGATCTTTCTTGGCGGATGGGGCCTTTTTGTCTAATACATTTATTCCTGTTTTCTGGGAGAGGACGGTGGCAGTAGAAAGCTGCTCCAGTGAAGGACCTTAAACAGGATCAAGGCAGGAACAGTAGCACTGTCAGGAGCAGACTTGTGGGTAGGAAGTGACAGACAATCCAAGACTAGGTTTACAGGCATGGAAATTTGTTGCCCACTGTGCTTAGTCCAAGGTTTAAAAGCAGCTCAGCTGCTTCTGTACTAGCAGACATTAAACATATGATATTTACTCATCAGTTTTCTGTGCTATCACTCAAGATTTCTTGCTGCAGGCACTGAGTAGTTTCACCACGAGCTCTGCTGCTTCTCTAGCACTTCTGGGTGTCAGGTGAAGCTCAAGACTTTGTTTTTCACATGAGCACTGACAGAGTCACAGAGGGTATTCTAAAATTTGCTCCCTAAATATGACCAGGAGCGCTGTTGTGTCTTTTTAATTATGTTTTCAAAAAAATGGTGCCCTTAATATTTATGCACCTAATTAGGCATTTTTAATATGGTTTTGTTTTTTCCTCAGAGAACCAACTTTTTTTGCCTCTTCTCAGTTCAAAGGTCATGACTGTAGTATATTAGTGTATATTTCTGAAACACTACATGCTGTATTAAAAAAACAGTTTAAAAGTGGCTGCTATTACACCTTACAAGAAAACATCTCAGTAATGTGCATGTTAATACCTGTGCTGGCTGTGAGCAGGCAGTCAAACCTTAAGGATGTGAATTACTCACAATAATAGACCAAATAAAGGATCTAACTACCAAAGTCCAAATGTAAAAATTTCAGTAAAATAATTGTACCAGGGAAAAATAGGTGAATAAACTCTACTCAGTTATCTTCTCAGGCAGCAGCCTCATGGGCATTGCAGGCAAGTTTTAGATCTAATAAGGCAGCTGCCTAAAACCATATGGGAGAGGATAATTTTGTTGAAAAACTACAGCAGTTAAGGAACTTTAAATTTTATGATTCAACAATCATTAGATTCAACAATAAATCTTGTTGATCACCACAGCCAAAGTAGGATCACAAAGTATTTTGCTCTTTGGTCTTCCAACAGTCAGCAGCTCAGGGGCTCTCCTTTCTGTTAATAAAGAAAGAAGTGCTTTCCTTTCTGTTTAATAGTTGCTGACTTAAGGTCTCACCAGATCTGCAGCTCTGTCCTTTCTTGGTAGGTGTTGTACAGAGCCTTCTCCTGGAAAATCTCTCTTGAAGCTTAAAACTCTCAGTTGCACTTTTTGAGCCAGAAAAACCCTTCAAATTCACAAGTGCTCAATGGCTTGGAGAGTCAGGGTACTTTTATTTGAATTCCAGCCTTGTGCTGAGCATCCTTGCCTGAAAGTTTGGATGCAAACCTTAATGTCAGTGGGTAAAGACAAAGAAATCTGCCAGGTTTAATGATCTGTAGCAATACAACCCCACTGAGGGAAATACTCTGACCTCCTCCTCCTAATCTCCAGTACATGGTAAAGTAGAACGGCTGAGTTTATTACATAAAGTGCCTGAAGCTTAAAATCATGGGAAGCCTGTCACCCGTGATTAAATAGCAATGTAAATCTGCTTCAGGAATAATCGGAAAATGTATGTAGGTAACAAGGTTGCATTACACCTCACATTTCTCATATTGGCCATAAACACAGAGCTTGCTTTCAGATACATCACTCTTGTCATTCCTACTGCTTCTAAAAAAAATCTACATTTTTTTTTTAATGAGCAGTAATGGGAATCATGTCAGTTATGTGGAGTTTCTTCTTTCTGCCAGTACTTTTATTTGTAAGGTTTATTTGATTCTAAACCACTTTTTATTCCAGCCCCCCCCCCCACCAATGCAAGTAGTATAATATAATAAAAAAAATCTTTTAAAGAATCTAATGCAAAGGAAGGACAAAAAACGACTATGTAACCTTTTTGGAATAGTTTTATCAGCCCTGAATAATTGTTAAGCAATGCACTCTGAGACAGCACAAATGTAGAAGTGACTGAGTAAAAGTCAGTGCCCCTTTTGTGCCTGTTCTTCTGTTAGTAAGACACCCAGCTTGGATGGATTTGTGATTTCACATTAAAAGGACATGACTAAGCTGCTAAAAGGCTTCTCAGGAATCTGAATTGTTTCCCCTGTAATGCACCAAGTCCCAGCCAACCCTGAATGCAAATTTGATGACGATTCAAGAATTAGTTGATGAGCGTTCAGAGGAGAAAGCTATCCACCAACCCTGTAAACATTTATCAGGTTTCACCCTAAACACACCAGTGTCAGCTTTACCACATGTGTAAGGGAGCAGGAAAACCAAAAGTCAAAGGGAAACCTAAAGAAGGATGCTTTACACGTTAATAGTTTTTACAGGCAAATTACTGCACAAAAGCCAGGCTGATTTTATTTATTTTGTACATGAGCCTTTAGAACTCACTTGACCCCACAGACCTTCCAAAATATGGTGTCTGTTGAAGAACTAAGAAAAGCCACTGTTGTGTGTAAGTTCCTCTGAAGATATTGCCCAGTTTTTATCTGTTTGCATCAACAGATAAACAGATTTTAGGCCAAATAACAAACAAACTCCAGGGTTTATATACATCTTGATTCCAGTTTGGTTTGGCAACTATTTAAAAGCAGAATCCCCAACGAACACCTGGCACCACAGACATCTAAAGTGGGAACTGCCTGGAGGATGGACAGTAGTTCATGGCAGGTTGGGTCATTACAGAAGCAATGTCACTTTGACATTGTCCAGCTGCATTGGTGCCAGCTGCAAGCCCAAAGGCCAAGGCTTGCTTCATTACCATAGAGGGAATTTCAGGTATTAGCAGGTGCTGTGTTGGCCTGGTAACCACTGAAGTACTAAATTAAGAATCAGTAGAAAATTGAATTATTCAGATGTATAATGATTACAAGCATCACTTTTCTCACCTGTCAATTGCAATCTGTTCCACTGGCAAAACCAAAGTTTGATGGCAGAAGAGTGCAAGCCTTGCAGTAAACTATTAGATGACATTGCAGGAATTTTTTGGAAAGGGCATCAAATAGAGGAATTTGCCCCTTGTTTGTTTTTCATGCCACCCCAGTGTGTGTATTAGTGGCAGTGTACTAATGCCAGTTCTCAAGAACAGGTTTATGCTGTGCTATTTCAGCTTCCTGTTAACACTTTCATGCTCTGCTGATTTGCTGCATAATGATTTTGGTGATAAAAACTGGTGAGTACTCAGCCTGTTGAGGCTGTTTAGATCAACACTTCCATATTTACTGAGATATTTAAATAGATATCTAAACAGTTATCCTACATCACTGAAGCACAAAGGTGGAATTCTGCCCCACTTTGATTTCTGGGTGCTGTATGAAGAAAATGAGAGCTATATCTAAAGCATGCAGAGTAGCATGGTCTTAGCAGCAGTGTTCTATGCAATTTCTGTTCCATTGAGGTTTAGCCCATTTGTGGTAATTTTTGTTGCATTGTATCAATGCTCAGGCAAACAGAGGCATCAGAAAAGAGACTGGTAAAGCCGTGGGTGCTGCCTGTCCCAGGTAATTGTCATCTCACAGGATTCTGCTGCTGGGCTGTTCCCTGATGTGCTGCAGGTGGCACAGTTCAAATGGCATTCACTTGCAGTGACAGGAGGCTCAACAAGGTTCAGCATTTGTCCTGGCAGCAGATAACACCATGCTGTGCTAGAGTGTGGATGTGCTGAGGGTAGGAAGGCTCTGCACAGGGATCTGCACAGGCTGGAGCCATGGCCAGGCCCGTGCTCTGAGGGACAACAAGGCCAAGGGCCCGGCCCTGCCTTGGGTCACAGCGAGCCCTGCAGCTCCAGGCTGGGACACAGGGGCTGGAAAGCTGGGAAAGGCCCTGGGGGTGCTGGGGACAGCGGCTGGACATGAGCCCAGCTGTGCCCAGGGGGACAAGAGGCCAATGGCACCTGGGCTGTGCCAGCCATGGGGTGGCAGCAGGGCCAGGGCAGGGACTGTCCCCTGTGCTGGCACTGCTGGGGCCACACCTCAGATCCTGGGGCACTGCTGGCAACCTCAGCACAAGAGAGACACTGAGGGGCTGGAGCGTGTCCAGGGAAGGGAACGGAGCTGGGGAAGGGGCTGGAGCACCAGGAGGGGCTGAGGGAGCTGGGAAAGGGGCTCAGCCTGCAGAAAAGGAGGCTCAGGGGGAACCTTCTGGCTCTGCACAACTCCTGACAGGAGGGGACAGCTGGGGGGGTCAGGCTCTGCTCCCAGGGAACAGGGACAGGATGAAAGGAAACAGCCTCAAGCTGTGCCAGGGGAGGTTTAGATGGAGTATTAGGGACAATTTCTTCAGCAAAACAATTGTTAGACCATGGAACAGGCTGACCAGGGCAGTGTTTGAGTCACCATCCCTGGAGAGACTTGAAAGCTGTGTAGGTGCTGTGCTTAGGGACATGGTTTAGTGGTGGACTTGACAGTGATGAGAGAACAGCTGGACTTGATGATCTCAGGAGTCTTTTCCAGCCTAAATTATTCTATGATTCTAACAGAAAGCTCATCTCTATTTTTTCAAAGACTGACTCTGTTTCCATTGGGAATTAGTGCTTTTGGGATTTAGTGCTTCTAATGACCTGTATTTTCTTCATTCAGGAGGGGAAAATTGGATTAAAATCAAAGTCAGATTAAAGTCAACAGTCTGAACAACAAACTGAAGTGCTCTAATATATAGTGTGAATGTTTTGCTATAGTTCTCACAATAATTTGTTGGAAAATGAAGGCAGGAATTGGAATTCATTCACATGGCAGACACCTAACTCTGAAAAGGGTCTCAGGTACTCTTGTGCAAGTAATTACACTTAGACAATTAAAATCCTAGTAATGACCTCAGTATAGACATCTCTGTGTATGTAAGATGAGTTTTTTTGTGTATACACAAATGAATGTACAGATGTGAGACAGGGCCTTGTGCTTTCTTCTTCAAAATTTGCAAATGGGGGAAAACAAAGAATTCTGCAACTTTAGTCAAAATTTCCCTGTGGAAATTGTTTCCCAGAGTAAATAGTATCTATGTGAAGTTCTGCATAACAGTCAATAACCTTTTGCCAAAGGACAGGCTAAGCAGTGAGACACTGGAAGGTTTCTGTGGCTCTGCCTGGGCTCAGTCCACAGCCTGCACTCCCTCCTTGCCCATTAAAAGTTTTCTCTTCACTTCCTGAAGTTTGATAGTGTTGGGTGTTCTCAGGAGTTGGTGCAAGTTGCAGACAGTTTGTCAATGCTGTTGTTTCTACCTGCTCAGAACCCAAGTAAAGCACAATATCCCTTTTATGTAACTTTTACACAGGGGTAAAAGTTTTTACAGAACTCCTGTGCCTGGCAGCAAAGTTGGCTTTAGAGCTGAAGGAAAAGCACTTGTGATCTGCAGGACAGAAATCCTTTGGAGAGAAGCTGCTCTCAATAATTCAGGAGGCATCTGTCACATTGAGCTAGGGAAATGTGGGCACAAAGTTTGCCTCACAGTGATATGAGGGAAATCTCTCACAACTCAGAGGCTTGGTTTGGACTGGATGTGGACCTCAGCTTTGCTGCTCACAAGTGGGACCTGCTTGGCTTTAGTTTTGGGTTCTTGGGGGAAGGCATTCCTTACTGTGGTCCTGTCCAGCCTCTATTTATTCATCTAAGGTTGAAGCTAGTTATATTCCATAAATAAACTTAGCACAGCAGCTCTTTTAGGATTAATTCTTTAATCTCCATCGTCTTTAGCCATAGATTTCTATGGAGGAAACACAGAGTTTCTGTTACTAGTTTATTATATTCACACCCATATTTATAATAATAATCTCTTGGAGTGAAAAAATACATTCTACTCAAGGTCACAAAAAAAAGCTGGAGTTTCAGGAATTTAATAAATGGAAACATCAGATATATTGTGAAAGGTTAAGATGCCTTCTTTATAATTTGCTTTTTCTTGTAATAAGACTCATATTTAGATGACATCTACCATGAAATAATGGAGTCTACTTGTCAAAAAAAATACTATTGGTAGTCTGACTTGTATATGTAGGTATGAAATATGATGTTTAATCAACATGAATTTTAATTTTAACCCTTAACATGTGGCTTAAAAAAAGGTGAAGAAAACCTCAGGTTATCCAGGGTCCTGGCTTGCTCTGAATTTGTTTTGAATCAATGCTCTTAATTCCACTGAAACTTGTCACACAACCTTGCTAAAAAATGTCTTTGTTCTTTCCAGTTTTGGAATCAGTGTTTGACTGGGATAGAGCAACAAATGTCCCAGTCGAAATGGAAGTGAATTTTGGTTTTTCTGTTGGAAAGGAAAGGATGAGGACACAGTGATGGCTTTTATAGATACAAAGAAAATGCAACTGAGCAAAGTGGCAAGAACAAGGCTTTAATGACAACCTTCATGACAAGAAATTGTTTCTGTTTGAGGCCACTGTACTTGCATACACTGAGTGCCAGGATGAGCTGAGAGGGTCTCATTTTGTTTCTTTGCTATTCAACTAGAAAGGAACCATTTCTTCAGTGCTCTCCATTGTAGCAAAAGCTATCATATTAGAAATAGTCAGAGAGATGTAGACTTGAGTCCATCTTGCTGTTGTTACTCATAGCACATCCTGCTCTAAATGTATTTGCTGCTGTGCTGCAGTTAGATCCGGAAGTTATGTTACAGCTCCATATTATATATTAATAACAACCTGTTTGCTGTATATAGCCTTAAACTGAGGTGCCCTCAGGTGCCCAAAAGTACCAAGAGAACAAAGCACCAATATTTCCCTGGTTTTGAATTTTCAATGGTTACTTCATTATAAAATTGTTAAAATATAGATTGCTTTGGTTTTGTTTTGTTTTACCACATGTTAGTGAGAGTTTTAAAACATCCAAAACTAGAAATAGAAATTGTATTTGTGCAGCCCCCCTACATTATCTGTACTTTGGGTCCATGTGACAGGTTATATAATCTTAATTTCATTATTAGAAAAACCCCAAACCTCTTTGTCAGGATCTTGAATTTTTGTGGGACTTCCCACACTGGAAAGTAAAGTTGTGTGAAGTTAAGGAACTTGAGCTTGGTAGAAATCAAACTATAGGCAAGCAGAGTTACAACTTCCTTATGCATTAAAAAAACATCAAAACATTACTGTCCATGAAATCTTCACCAACCAAACAACCTTAATGGAAAATATGAAACAATGGAGATGCTGTCCAAAGTGAAGCCCAGCTTGCTCAGAAAAAAAACAGAGCCATGAAGTAAGTTCATGTTTTGACATTCCCATGAAACAATTTTATGGGCAAATTTTGTGTAGATTCTGGGGAGAGGGTGCATGTTATGTTTAGAAAGTTGTATTCAGCAAAAACTGATTTTAAACATTAAAAGAAAGAATATATGGAATATCCAAAACCATGTACACCAAATGTGAAAATACAGAAACATTCCAGGTTTGGTAAACCACTCTCCTTTAAAAGCATTTGGAAAGGCAATAAATGAGTTGCAATCACTCCCCTTGATATTTATTTTCAGTCTAATGCAGTTTGATTTTTTTTTCCCAAACTGTAGTAGAGCAAAACTACAATTAATGCTCAATCAGTGAGTGAATTGAATTCTACTTGTAATTGCATCACCTTGGTAATGCAGAAGGATTCTGCACAAGACAATTTTGCATTTTAAATGGATTTTTCTATGGGAAAAATCTCTCCTTATCAAAAAATGTGTTGAGGAAAATTCTGTATTGCTGCCTTGGGCGTAATGAGCGCTTAAGAGCAGCCAGGTTCACATTCAGCTCTGGCATTACTTCAGTGTGTGACTTGGAAGAGTTGTTTGGCTTCTTTATCATTTGACTTTCTGAAAAGTGAAATTAAGAAATTCATGTGCTGGGGTCTCAGAAAGCAATCAAGATTTTTTTTTTTAAATGTGGCTGTGACTGGCAGCCTACGCCATGCTACTGGGACTTGTTTTACAAAGAAGTAATAAGATTTGCAGAGCAGGTTTTATTTCCTAGAAAATTAAAGTCTTTAAAGTTGTCCCTGTCTCTACCATCTTTTGAAAATCTTAGTCTCAATACAGCTACTTCTCATATTTTCAATCCACAATCTCTAAATAACATTTTTGTCACTGCAGGTCGTATCAAATTCACTGCTGGTATTTGAGGCTTTCATCTTCTGAAACAGTTTGCAAAGGTTTATGGTGGAAAAGTCACACAAATAATGTCACAGTTTTCTCCAGTTTGCTTGTAGAATGCATTTAAAATCGGGTTTTCAAAAATTATAGCTGCTGTAGTTTGCAGTAAAACTTCTGGTGGTAAAAAATATCTTGAAATCCCAACGAAACATCTCAAAGAATTGTGCTTGGGGTTTCTCACAGAAACAAGAATATTGTGGGATGCTTTACTTAGAAAAAGCTCCCAGGTGTCCAGGGTAAGAGGTGTTTTTAAAGGCAGATGTTTCTTCCTCCAGTAATTATGCACTAATTACAAATTAGTATTTCCTGTAATGTGAGTGTAGATGATTTATTCTAAGCCAGTACAGTAACAATGAATCAGAAGTTGTCCATAACACCTACTCAGAAAAATGAATCTTGAGGTGATTTGGGCTGTTAAGGAATTAAAAGGTGGAAATTGTGGCTGATGTTGATGGCCTTCACTCAAACACAGAGTAATTGCTGATGTCCATTTTCAGCAGAAACCTATAGATTTTTAAGTCCATATAATTTTTCAGCTTTTAGTGGAAACAGTTCACTCATACCATATTCTCCCTGTCCATAAGGAATGAAGAGGGATATAACCTCTATGAAATAATTGCAGCTGTTAGGCTCCGGTATTTACCTGAATTCACTGAAATGCAAGAATCTCTGTCAGTCTTAAAAATAAAAACCTTTACAAGTTTTATTCACTTTAAAATACAGTAGCTTTGCTAGGCATGTAGCACTGAGTGTTTTAAGAGTACAGCAAATACTGGTACAGCCAAATCCCAGATGTTCACATTTTCCTTTGAGCAATCTATGAAATGAAATTAAAAAAAAAAAAAAAAACTTGAAGTTACACAACTTTCAAAGCTCGATCTCATGGTATGATTTTGTGACAGCTGTGAACACTCAGATGACTCCCTCTCCTCTCTGATTCTGTGCCATTCTTGTGAGTTTTGAGTGAATTTTAACAGGAGGTGAAGAAACAGGGTGGGATTGGAACAGCATCCCCTCTGAAGGTGGATGGCAACCCTCAGCTGACTGCAGTAGGAATGGGAAGTTTAGAGAGGTTTTGCATAAAGCACAGAGTGCAGGAATGCTGTGGAGGATTGCTGGGGTTTCATGGAGACCTGAGAGCCACCACATTTTTTTCTCATCTCCCTCTATTTTTCTTTGTTCAAAGGTAAGGTTACCTTTGTCTCTTCACATTAAATTGTCTTTTGGATAAAAACTTAAACTTTGAGCTTTCCCAACAAGAGAGGCTTTCATCTGTGATCATTTTAGATGTGTGATACTGTAAATAGCCAAGAGTTGGAAAGAATAAATGTTGCATTTCCATACTGCTGCAGTTCCCTCAGCCAGTACCTGTGCAGGGAGAGAGACTCAATTGCCAGTCAAGCACAAGCATTTAGGAGCTCTGTTTTCAAGACCTGGATAAATAAATGTGGTTTTTAATGATGGGGGTCATAGGAAGTGAGAGTCTTCAGGATACACTCTGCTGCTATTGTATTTTACAAAGAAACTCAATTACGAAGTGACTTTACCAACACAGGATAGAGAACAAGTCTTGTTTATGTTACACGGGAAATTAAATCCTGCCTAATATGTTTAATCTACAGTTAATTTTGCAAATGAAAGAGGATATATGATTTGATGCTAGCCAACTGAGATTTTAAATTAGATAAATAATTATAATTATGTGGAAACCTCCTTAAACATTTCCTGAACGTATCCCAGTACGTATTATATAAATGCAAAAATCCTTCAATCACTGAGACAAGTAGTGATACGACACTTCACATACCATAAAATATTACCCTGATCTACATGCTTTGAATGTGAACTTCATTTGTAAAATTGAGATTTCTGTTTATTGGAGCTGACCTTGAGTTAGCATTTTACTTGTTTTCAGAGCTAAGATTATGAACTGGAGGTATTTGGCCAAGTCTGCTAGTCTTTTATTGCCACTTCAGGTAGTACTGTGAGCTATTGTTGGAAAGAATGTATTGCAATAATTTTTCTTAAAGTAAAGTTCAATGGTTTCACAGAACTTTTCTTTTATTTGACCACTCTGTTATTTCTTATGATAGAAAAATACTGAGTCCACAAACAAAGCAGGAGAGAGTTAAAATGTGAAGAGGATTTATCCAGGTGTGAGCACTGATGCTGCTAAGAGCTGTAGAATGAGTCTGTGCCCCCCTTGTCAGGGAAATGCTGCCTGACAGCTTTGCCTCAGCTTCCCACCTTTGGGACACCAACCTCTGACCTTCAGAACATGGTGCTGACCGCAGAGCTGGCTTCCTTAGGGTCATTCTGCACTAGGGTGCCCTTCAAGCACAACAGCAATAATTTCTTCTGTGTGAGTCCTGCTGGTGCAGCCCTGCTCCACTGAAGGATCACGCTGCTTCCAGAGCAAAATGGGCTGCGGCTGCGACTGTGACAAAGAGCTCCAAATTATCACCTTCTCCTCAGGGAAAATGTTCACTCCTGGCATTTCAGAGTCGTGCTACTGGGAACCCTGCTTCTGAAAGGAAAATAAGTTTGAGGGATTTTTCTTCTTTTTACAAGTTGACATTTATGAAGTAACACTTCTGTCTGCAAGCTTTTGTTGAGCTCAGCTTGAATGCTGAACCTTCCAATGACATGAGGTTTTTTCCCATTGCTTAAAGACTTAAAACCTTGGATTGGTGTGCCAACCTCAAGGCAAATTCATGCCACGTGAGAATTGAGTCATAATGGTAAAAGCATTTAAGGGTTTTTCCAAATTTTAGCTGTGTCACATCTGTCTGAACCAAGGTCTTAGGAATAAGGATGAAAACTGAAGCAAGTATAGATTTCTGCGGTGCTTCATCATCCTCTGAGATAACTGCCTTTTAAAATCCCACCTCTGTGAGATTTTTACTTGATTCTACAGCTTCTTTAAATTCATGTCAAGTGAAATGGTACTGGGACTATTTTGTTTTATTTTGCCGTGTACTCCCTGCAAAATATGGTGACTGAGCTGGAAAAAGAACAAAGCCTTTGTATTTTTAGTCTTATCACTGACAGTTCTTTTGCTAAAAACTTCGTGTGGATAAGCCAACTTAGAGTAGAGAAATTAGTATTATCAGTACAAGGTTTTCAAACTGAAGTCTGACACATTAATTACACTTGATAAATGGTCTGGTCTAAATGTAAAATCTTCAACAATGATATCCAGCAACCCATGTACAAATAATGAGCACAGTCAGTTAAACTCTGGTTATAAATGAGTGTTTCATGGTGTTTTCCTCAGCCTGGAGGTGTTTTTCTGAGCCTCAGTGCTATCTGACAAGCACAGATGTTCTTGAAGAAAATCCCTCTGATTTTGAAATTAGAGATATTCTTTTCTATTTTCTCCCTTATGAACTTACTCTCCTATCTACCTAATGTATATTCTGTGATATTTTAATAGCTGCTTTTGTGCTTTCCTATCATCCCTTGATGTTTGTGTAAGTCTGGTATTAGAAAGGCACAGGAACATAATGTAAGGGAGATTTGTTTCTTATAAATATATTAATAATATTGTGAAAAGCAAAGGATGTAATTGTTCAGTCCCCATAGAATGGGGACACTGTATCATTTATTATACTTTTTTTTTTTTAATCATATACAACTCTTTTATTTCTTCCTGAAGTCACACTTACTGTTCTGGCCTTTTTGTTCAGAGAAGTGAAAAAGCAAATTTTTTGCTTTGTTCTTATAGTTTGCTGTTTTTACTATAGAAAAATCATTCTTAATACAGTTAATGCTATAAAGTACTAAGTGCTTATAAGGCAAATGTATCCTCTGCCCGTTAGGAGGGATAATGTGCAATTGACCTTCCCTGGATTTTTCAATTGGCACTGAACCCTGGAAATACAGTTATTCTTTCATTTTCACTGCTTTGTGGCTGCATTATGTATTTTTTTTCCTGGTGATGGCACAGATTTAACAATGCTTTTACAGCATATTTTTTGTCACAGTGCTCTGGCATCATCAGGTCCCAGGGATTCCCAGTCTTGGAAGTTTTCTGGGTCACTGGAAAGCACATCCCTAAAAAAGTCTTTAACATTAAACAGTTCCTTAGTGAGAAGAGACTTGTGACCTGTCTTTAAAAAGGCATGAGTGTCCTCTGACATGGATTTTCTGCTCATCTGCTAATTCAGTATCTTGGTTTGAAGGACAGGTGTCTGCTAAGAAAGGCAGGAACCTCTCTGTAAACCCTTCCCTCCAAATTATTATAATTTTGAAATTAAGGAGCTCTCAGGCAAAGATATGGGAATAGGAATAACAGTTCTTCATTAGGAAAAGTTAAAATAAAAATACAGTATTACAAAAAACAAAAACAATAACAAAAAAACCCAACCAAACAAAAAAAAACCAAAACACTCACAGAGTCAGAATACAACCTGACACCCTGTCAGACAGGGTGTTGGTAGCAGTCCCATTAAATGGTGGCTGCAGTGCTCCTGGTGTGACAGATGTGGTTCAGTTGAAGCAGTGCTCCTGTAGAAGGTGCAGTTTTCCTCCAAAGGTCCAGTGATGATGTGGAAAGGTCTGGTTTTCCCCTGGAATCCAGTGGAAAAAGGCTGCCTTGGTGTTCCAAATCTCAGATTTTAGCCAGGTAGGAAATGCTTGGCTCCTCCCTCTGGCTGGAGCATCTCCCAATGGGATGACGTAATTTTATCAGTCATGCAGTAGGATTCAATGGCCCATTAACAGGAGATATCTCCCTGGAGGAAGGATGGTTGTGGAAAATATAAAGAGCACTGCCTCTCCTGGTTTTTAACAGATGGTGATAGAATACATACTTTTGGTCACATCCTGTATTGCAACCTAAGACATTGAGTAAACGTGTTTAATGCATAAGTACAAAATCTGTCATTCTGGGGCAATCTCCACAAGGGTAGCTCATAAGTTCAAAGATGGGCACAATGCTGCAGTGGTACCTGAGACTTGGGAACTGGAAAGGTCTCTGGGGATGAAGTGAACAGAAGAGAATGGCCATGGGCACCTGCTCTGCCTGAAAAGCCCCTCCATAAATAGCATCAGCACTGCTGGGGACAACAGGGATATCTGTGATCAGCGTGAAGAAAAAAAATCCAGAAATCCATAGTGAAATAAATCCATAGGATTTATTATTCCATTCTGTGGAAAGCACCCACAGTCTTGGGCACAAATAGCAACCACCAGAACCATCCTCGAGGGAACAAAAGTTTTCATTGGGTGCTTGGTAGCAGAGCTTGCAGGCCACAGGAGGAGAGTGAACTAAGGGTGTTCTGCCTGGACCTGAGGAGTTTCCAGCCAGGAGCTTGGGAATGTTCATTGGTGGATTTAAGGAGGAGCAGTTCTGCTCTCTGCTCTTTCTTCTGATGGAAGAAGATCAGCCCTCACACACTTGTTCTGCCTGTGTTTGTAGCACAAGTAACTCAGTAGTTACTCTTCTCTCTGCTGATTTTCAACACACTTAAGCATTGCAAAGGACAGGGTACTAGGTGAGAAGATCTGACCCAATCTGAAAATTCCCATCTTTCCATTGGTATGGCACTATCTTACCACACCAGTCATTTATCACCCACATCAGAACTTAACCTGAATGAGATCTGGAAATGGACTGGGCAGAAAATCAATTAGATTCAATATATTCTCCAAAACCCCTCAACTTCTACTGTCTAGTGAGCCATCTGAAACTTCTTATTCTGATTTTAATTGCATTTTCTAGCGATTTTAAGCACTTATCTTAAACACAATTTTCCCTCTTTCCAGAGAACTTAAAGTTCTCTGGAAAGCTTTGGGGTTGTTGACCTGCCCCAGCTATTTTCCTCCAAACCTCTCACTTCCAGATCTGCTCAGCTAACTGCAGAATCACTGCTTGGGCCTGTGAAAGGATTTTGGTCTGTTTGAATCTACAGACAGGGATGGTATTTTTTTCCTCAGTAAACTCAGTTCCAGAGAGAAAATAATTTTTCTGACAAACCTCTTTTGATCTTGATCTTTGTTTAAGATCAAGAGGTGAAATTAAGAAGTGTGATTCATGGAGCAGCATCCACCTGGAGGAGAGGGAAGGTTCTTGCTTCTCATAAGAGACAGATACAGCTGGGTGGTATAAGGAGGTAAATTATTTAAAACTGCTCAGGGAGACCATGGGGCATTGTGGCCTGCTCAATGTGCAGTCATTTTAAATCTTGCCTGAAAAAGAAATTAAAAATGTATTCACTAATATTGAAGGCTGAGAGCTGAGGTAAAATCATGAGTTGTCAGGCATTTAAAAAACACACACACAAATCAGTACAGCACATCATACCTGTGTTTTCCATCCAGATACACTTCCCTCTATTTATGGTCCCCAGTTCTTTCCTGAGACAATCCTGATTTTTCTGCTTAATAATATCCACAAATTGCTTTTCCCTCCTTCAGTCATGCCCTTTATTATTTTACACCTAGGTATACTCACCTTGCATTGCAGACCCGTATGACCCAAGAAGCTTAAGAATAGTGAATGTAAATAAGCATGTTTTTATTTGTAATGAGTATGGAATATTCTGCAGAATTACAGCAATGTTTTATATTGACAATGAATGGTTTGTGGGGTCAGGCACATCTGATTTAAGTATTGGAAATTGTATAACATAATGGTTTGCTGAGTCTAAATTGGAGATTTTCACCTTGGACACTGAATAAATGAAGTTCTCAGTAATTCATTTGCACCATTTAGGTGCAAAGAGAATTTTCATTAAAAATAACCATTTGTCTTGGTGAAGGTAGGACTTCAATGGAAAACTTTCATCCCAATCAGTGTTTTATTGAAGTGTTTAAAGTGTTTTATAGCGTTTAAAGAAAGAAATGCTTTTTGTCTTCAATTTAATTTATCTGTGGATTATATGCATGGTCGAAAAGCAGCTGATGCACGAACAAACGATGAGTGTCATTCCTTCCACGACATCAATTCTGGCAGCTGGATGTGGGAGGAAGATGCATTGTCTATTTTCCTTTGCTTGTTAGCTTCCTTTTATAAATAAGGAATGAGGAGCAGCCTTCCTTCTTTTGATGTATGTTATAAGACATTTCTGAAAGTGTGTGGTTTTGTCTCTTTTTATTGCCCTACTATAATGGTGAAGTCACACTCAAAACTTCCAAGGCAAAGCTAGGAGACAAGAACACAGGCTAGTTTTCCTTTCATTTAGATGGCAAACAACTCATAAATCCTTAACTACCCCTGCAGTAACTACAATCTATTGTCATTTGCAGTGAAAAATAAGAGTCCTTCTGTCAGTGTACCCTATTATCAAAAGAATTTCTCCCGTTTTTTTTCCAAAGCCACAAAAAATGTCTGTACAGTAGAAGTGAGACTTTCTGAGGCAGAAATTATACTGAAGTAACCATCCTCCACCAAAAACCATCATGAATTGAAAATGTGTGGCCTGTCTAGCACTTTATGTACTCTAATAAAGCTGACTTTTGGATTTTACTAATGTAAGCAATCATTCAGGGATCTCTGCATAATAAATCAGTGACTGATTGAAAAGGGAGTTTCCTAGAAAGGGGCTTGGACAATGAAGAAAACAAAGACTTTCCTCTAAATTGTGGCTATGCAGTCTCAAAATGTAAAGTGATTTAAATGAGATGGTCAAGTGCACACCCTCAGTCCATGGGCAGCACCCAGCTGGGTGGGAGTGTGGATGTGCTGAGGGCAGGAAGGCTCTGCACAGGGATCTGCACAGGCTGGAGCCATGGCCAGGCCCGTGCTCTGAGGGACAACAAGGCCAAGGGCCCGGCCCTGCCTTGGGTCACAGCGAGCCCTGCAGCTCCAGGCTGGGACACAGGGGCTGGAAAGCTGGGAAAGGCCCTGGGGGTGCTGGGGACAGCGGCTGGACATGAGCCCAGCTGTGCCCAGGGGGACAAGAGGCCAATGGCACCTGGGCTGTGCCAGCCATGGGGTGGCAGCAGGGCCAGGGCAGGGACTGTCCCCTGTGCTGGCACTGCTGGGGCCACACCTCAGATCCTGGGGCACTGCTGGCAACCTCAGCACAAGAGAGACACTGAGGGGCTGGAGCGTGTCCAGGGAAGGGAACGGAGCTGGGGAAGGGGCTGGAGCACCAGGAGGGGCTGAGGGAGCTGGGAAAGGGGCTCAGCCTGCAGAAAAGGAGGCTCAGGGGGAACCTTCTGGCTCTGCACAACTCCTGACAGGAGGGGACAGCTAGGGGGGTCAGGCTCTGCTCCAGGGAACAGGGACAGGATGAGAGGAAACAGCCTCAAGCTGCCAGGGGAGGGTCAGGTTGGACATCAGGAGGAATTTTGTCATGGAAAGGGTGCTCAGGCACTGGAAGGGGCTGCCCAGGGAGGTGGTGAAGTTCCCATCCCAGGGAGGTGTCCAAGAAACAACTGGACATGGCACTCAGTGCTCTGGGCTGGTTTACAAGGTGGGAATTGGTCACAGATTGGACTTGATGATCTTGGAGGTCTTTTCCAACCGAAATAATTCTATGATTCTATTTAAATCTAAACACTTCTGCATCACTCCATGCTTAGAAAATATTCTTCATCTTTCAACTTCCACCTTCCTGTGAAGTTTAAAGTAGAACTGTCTTATCTGATCTCGAACCTGAACAGCTGTAGCTGAACAATCCACTGTGTTGCTTGGTTTTCAGTCCCTGCTCTCAGGACTGCACACCAGAAATGCTCTCAGGACAGAGAAGCTGCCTGAACCAGTTCTGGTGTCTGTACTAGAGTCTGCCTGTGTTGTCCCCTTGTGTTATGGCAATGACAGTGGGCCTATCACAAAATGTCAAGTAATTTTATAACCCTTTTCAGAACTGTACATGAAGTGAAAGAAGTGCAGAAGACAGGTCTTCATTCTGTCAAATTAACAAAGCCACCTGGAAGGGTTTTTTTATACTTTAAAGTAGTTTAATTCACTTTTCCCCACCTCATCAGAAAGTTTTGTTAGTTGACTCTCAGAAAGAAAAAGAATGGAATGGCAGGTGGAGGGGACAGCAGGGTTTGCCTAGCAGTGAACAGGATGCCATGAAGTCAATTAGATTATGAAGTCAATTAAATCTCCCCCTGTGGCCTAAGCTGGCCAGCCCTGAGTGAGCAGAAGAAAGAGGCTTCTGAACCAGTACTGTCTCAAGAGATCAGAGAGTGACTGCAGGCACAATTTTAAGCCACTAATTTAATTGCTGGAGTGAAGAATCAATCTGAAATCCCCTCTGCTCAAGGGACAAGCACTGATCTTATTGAGTCCTCCAAAATATTTCTTTGGTTTGCTGTAGAAGGAATGTTTCTCTACTGAAATCAAGCCATAGCCCAGTAGTTCACTTTACCAAGTAAAAATATTGCAAATAACAATTTTTTTAATCTTCAAAATTAAATATTGCCAACTAAAACCTTGATATTTTCACTTGGCACTTCAGCTGTCCTTCCACTGCAAAGACAGAGGGATTGGATAGCAGAGCCATTGCAGGCCAAGATAAGTTTATTGTTTGGGGCTCTTTATTTGAGAGGTGCTGTGATGTAGAAGAAGGATGGTTCTTCTCTGAGTGTAACTGCAGAGGATAACAACTGCTGCAGAGTCCCTAACAGCTCAAATGTTCCTACAAAAGAAAAGACTAAAAAAAAGATAGAATTACCAAAAAAAACCACAGTGGAATGTGATAAATTATNATTGGTTTTTATATATATATATAATTTTTTTCTATAACCATCTCTTCTTGGCAGAAAAATTAAGAAGGCATTGACTTCCGCTTCCAGTTTTACCTTATCAGTTTAATTCAGAATTTGTATCAGATTTGGATATTATTTATTTTTTAGAGCAAAATATTTTATTTCTGGATTAATTTAAACAATTATTCTTATTTGCAATGTTTTACTCAAAGTGCTTCAGTTAAACTGAAAGAGGATTTCATGAGAGAAGGAAGAATGTTTTTTGACTCATTTATTTGGCATGAGCTGATTTTTTTTACTGCATTTTCCTCTTATTTCCTTCCCCATTACTCAGTGCTTCCCATTCATCATCTCTCCTCTCTGCACTCCCTCTCTCCCATTGCTTTATTATAGTGCTATGAAGCTTTTCTTCCTCAAAAGTCTGGGAAAAAATTGACAAGTTGCTCTTGTCATCGTAGCCCTGTGTCACACAGAGTAGTCATTTTCTATCCTCACAGATTACACTTTTTGGGTTTCTCAGAATCCTCAGCCATGAGAATGCAGTAGCTCACTGTCACCACCTCGTGACACCAAACTTGTTGTCTAATCAATCCCCTTTTTGCACCTAGCAGCCACATTTCAGCTGCAGCATTTCCTGAAAAATGAATGTCTCACAAAATGAATATTCAAAGCATCTGCTGGTATTTGACAGCTTCTGAGAACTATTTTCTTCAGCTTGAGCCCTCTTCATGCTTTACTTCCTTTTCCTTAAATTACGGCGTGGAAAAGGAGGGGAAAGAAAAAGCAGACAAAGCAGACTGAAATAACCACACAACATCTCTTTTCATTAAAGTCAGGCTTTTGATGATTTTTGTCCAATGAGAAAAGAAACAAGAGAAAAAAAATACATGAAAAGAGGCTTCTGAAAGATGATTTCTCTGATTGGTGTGAGATTGGGCAAGGGGATAAACTAATCTAAACTCACCTATACATTTCTAAATACCCTTCATTGTTGCTGTCATGGGCTGGTTTGCAGTTTCCAGGCTAGACAGTGTGAGCTTGTTATTTCAAGCCTTGGGGTGTTCTCTCTGCCTCCTTGCTGCCAGGGAGGTGTGGTGAAAGCGGCATATCCTTGTCTACTGTGCCAGTCAGGATCTGAGAGGAAACAGAATTCTGTAATTTATGGGAGGCATCCAGAAATGGAGGGGGGGAATAGTCATCAGGGCAGTGTTACCACCCTGAACCCCTGCCAGTGGTGCACTGAGTGGTGAAGAATTCCCCATCATTTTGCAAACAAGATCTGTTGTTGCCTGCTATGGAGAGGAATAAAATCACAGTGACAAATGACAATGTTGTTGACTCCCTGGTAAGGATGTGGAAGCTTTATTACTCCACAGTCAACCAACCAACTTCTTTTCCATCTAATGAATAGCTTCAGCTTCAAGTCAAATAATTGCAGATAAACCCTGCTTAAAATATCAAAGCTGAAATCAATTAAACTGCCCAAAGTCCATCAGTTCTTTCTTTGTGACCTTTGCTGCACAAATTGCACCAAGAAAAAATTATATAGAAAGAAACCTCATAATATACTGGATCATGATGCTTCATGAACTCTGAATATTCATAATGAGAACATAATTTCTGGGATTGCTTTGGGACTGCAGCCTTATTTCACACCAAATTTCTAATAAAAGGTGCACATATTTTTTTTTTTTAATTATTTATTTGCTTGGGATAGGGGAAACTATCAGGGAATTCTCTCACTCGATCTGAGAAAGACTCACTGAGGAACAACTGTGTGGCTTTACCAACTTTTCTACCATTTCTAGTACCGAGAGACCTGTACCAATGCTATCATTGACGCAAGCATTTTCCCCAGAGACTAGTTAGTGAAAATATTAAAGTTTCAACACTGGTTCAAAGAAGATTTGGATCTATTATTTTACTGCTTTCCTCATCCATGACTGTAATGGTTGATTTTGCATCCATGGGTTTTCAGTGCAAATGAACAATTATATTTCATGCCTCAGGCAACTTAATTTCTCATCACCACATTAAATACTAAAGGCTGTTTTTCTGCATCAGATCCACAACATCTGCCAGCACTTGCCTAAAAATCTTTGCTTACTGTAGAAGTCAGACTGGTGTCAGTCTGAGTTACCAGCAAGCTAAAATTTAGGATATGGCTATAACATTTCTGATTATACCTACAATAAGGTTGGATATATGGGTTTTATGAGAAAAATCAATAAAGCTTCCCTATTTCAAGGAAAAGAAGACATAATTAAGAGCAGATAAATAACAGTATTAGCAGTGTTTAAGTATCACACCCTCACTCAGTGACACTTTGCTTCTTATGTCAAACAGGAATTTGGTTCAAGTGGTATTTTAGAATTAACTGTTGTCCTCCACTTCCTCCTGCAAGAGGAGTTTTAGTTGGTTTTCAAGGAGCTGTTCAAGGTCTCATTGTACAATTAACTTATTCTAATGTGATTCCCTAATCACCCACTGTATGAAGGTGGATACAGAAAAGTGCATGTGTCCCTGAAAATATTATTCTTATGACCTGTGGTAGTTATCTAATGATTCCAGTGGAGGATTTGATAGCTGTGCATCGAAACAGGGGACAAGAAAGTTCTGATTTTGGTCACAAGAGAAAATAATCTGTCTGGTTGACAATTCCAACTTTTCAGTCTCTTCCTGGTGGGCTGTGTTCTTTAGCCTCTCATGTACTAATTGGCTGGGTAACCAGAAAATAAAAACTTCCCTATTGTCTGATGGTTTTCCAAACAGTCCTCTAGTGTACACGGAGTGAAAATCCAAGGGATCAATGCTCTTTTCTTCCTGCCATTTCTGCCTGCTCTTCTTTGCCAATGTAGTGCCACTCTTGCATCAGTCCTTCCTCTGTGTTGCATGTCTGTATCTTAAAAACCTTGATTTCAAAGGCTGTCAAGTTTCCTTACAGCCTCATATATTTGCACGCCCAGCTTGTCACTAGGATGAATGAGAAAGCCTGAAAAATAGGAGAGAAATGCCAAGAAACTCTGATACTTCTGTGGGTATTGTTTTCTTCCCAGCTGATTCCTGCAGCAGCAGGTGCCAGGCATTTGTGTGACCATCAATCCTTCAGTAGAGATCGTTAACAAAAGCTTCTTCAAGCTTTGCATATTGTTAGTGTAACTTAATGACTTCACAGGCACATGAGTTATTATTTCACAGATGCCAGAGTGATGATTTTTCTTCCCTCAGATTCCTATTCCATAAAAAGAACTTGAATTCAATGACTTCCTGTTAATAAAAAATTATTAGGCTGTTGGTTAAGATAAGGAATAGATTAACTAAATCACTCCCACATGTTCCTCAGCTCCATTTCAGTGGAACTGAAATGCTTCTCACCTTTGCTTTTTTGGGCTGTCCTCTGCCTCCAAAAGGAAAAGAGAAGCCCCTTGGGGGCTCTGAGAAAATTCTACCTAAGGGACAGATACAAAGTGGACGAAGGATTTCTGAACTTTGGATTTCTGAATTAACTGGTTATTCACTGTGGACTGACTGTACCTAAGACAGAGGAACCTAACAGGGGGATCTGTGATTTTAAAAAACATCAACAGGGACACCTGTGTTTTCTAGGACAAGATCAGTATGTTCAAAAGCCTCAGAAGATTGCTTGGTCAAACAAGCTGCAACTATTTTTAATCCTCTTTGATCAGGAAAGAGGGCAAAGATGGGTCTTTTGGGGCATTTTTTGGACCCAGCTTATTTCCTCTAAATGCTCCCTGCAGTGAGCTGCTTGTTAAATGTCACACTCAAAGTTGAGAAAAAGATATTCCCAGAAGCAAGACTGGAGTTTGCTGTATGCAAATATTTCTTATAAACTAGATTATCAAGGGTAGTAGTATTGATTCAGCCAGAAGCATTGCTAAGGGAATTAGTATCCAGTGACAACATCCAGTAAACCTGGCACTTGAAATAGCAGGCACATGTAATGAACTCACTTGAGAAGCATCTCCATAGATAAATAGCTATAAAATGAATGGTGCTGGCTAGTAAATAAATACAAAGGTGTTAGGTTCCTGGTGAACAGATAAAGGCTTAAACTGTTTACAAACGACTCACTGCAGACTCCTATCCTGGTTGTCCCTGGAAATAAATATCCTCATGGAGTATGCAGCCCATGTTTGCAGACTGATGCTGTTTGGATGAAGCAGATGAAAGCGACAATTACTAGAAACTAGTAATAAACATTTCTGAAACTTGCCTATCACTCTGTGCTAGTCCTTCAGCTGCAGAAGCTTGGGATACTTTTTATTTCCCTCCTGAACTCGGTCATGCAACTTAATTGATTCCAATACCATCATATGGAGCAGGATGCAAGGAAAATGCCTTTCATCATGCATGGGGCACTCTCTAGGACTCTGGATGCCAGCAAATTGAGTGTTTGTGTTTACACCAGTGCACTTCTCTGCAATTCTGTTTTTACCTTCCAACACAGAGATGCCCCCAGTTGTGAAGAGATGTCTGCTCAGGAGTAGTTTCAAAGGAGAGGCTCTGTCATACCACTCTGTAATTTCCCATATAATTTCAATGGAATTGTCTGGAGACAAGAGAGAAAAATATGTCTGAAGTAGCTCTACTTCCCTTTCAGACTTTCCAGTGGGCCTCATTCCCAACCTTAAAGCCTTCTGAAGTGACCCACTAAAACAAAACAATCTCTCTTCTATTTTGCAGACAAAAGGTGAGAAAAAACTGCTAAAAATCCTAGCAGTGGTTGTCTTGCTTTGATTTGGTTTGGTCTTTTTCAGTAGTGTGGTGGTGAGAGCCTCACTGTGCCCTACTAAACAGTGACTTAAGCCTTTCCAAATAATTACAGTAAAGGACTGGAAACAGGCTTATGCTGCCCAATTATTTTGGGGAATTTAGTGTTGGATGGACCTTTTGGTGTAGTGAGTCCAGTTTACTTGTTGTGAGACATGACACATTATCTGCTACAAAAATTATATCTTAGATCTTAGTCCAGCATAGTTTTTCTCAGCAGGGATCAGGACAGTGTTTCAGAGGAATACTTTTCTTCTGTTACAGATCTTCTTCCTCTTTTCTTATCTATATTTATTTACATTTTCACTCTGTGCCAACATTATCTGGTAACTTAAATCATCTTCTCATTGTACAGTACTCATATGAGGAGTATGGATAATGGATTGAGGGCAGGGGGGAATATTCCTGTTCTTGGCTTCTCTATCTGCACTGTTAAACAATGTGCCCTGCTGTGGTGGGGCTGTCCAGCTCCTGAGCATCTGAAGAGTACTTGTGCCTTGTCCAGTTGAAATTAATCTTCCCTCAGCTAGATGCTCAGGGCTATCCACAGGATTTAACAGGAATTTTCCTTACTGCAATCAACAGTGGTTCCTTGTACAGGACTTCCCTGAAAATGATTTGTCATGGGGTGCTTTTTTAAGGTATTTAGGAACTGAAAAGGCATTAAATTTTTTTAAATAAGGCAAAACATTCTAAGCAGCGCCTGGTATTGCCCTTCCATTATGTTTGTCCTATGATTACAACCCTAAAGCTTGAGTAACAGAGACTTGTGGTTTTACCCATATGACATGGAGAATTGTTCCATGTAGATAAAAACATGAACAGTTTGGGATAGTCTGAGACTATCACAAGTGTAATTAATACCAGATGGTAATTTTTTCTTGATTCAAGCCTTGTACATGAAACCATTAATGCCCCCACCTGACTGTCCAACATAACAGATCATATCTAACTTAACTTAGGTAAATATTTCTAAACACTTTGTGTAATTGCATCAGAAGATTGTATTACCCCATCTGAGATACAAAACACAGAGGGGATGGTTTATATTCATAAATGCCAGGACAAAAAGAGTTTCACTCAGGAGCTGAACTTGGATCCTTTATGCATTTCTGGACTTTATGTGGTTGATTACACCACTCTTGTCAACTACACTGAAAACCCTAATCCTGCTTTCCTGGCTAGATACAGTCTGAGCTTGCAAATTCTGCTCAGATTTCAAGCATGCAGACAAATGAGCCCCTCTCATCCTTCCTACTCTGACTACTTATGTGCTTACAGCACATCTATCTGGAAGCAGCTGGGCCTGAAACAAGTACTAAGTACTTTGAAATTGCATACAGACCTTGGGAATTCTTTGACTGACTGTAATTTGGGTTTTAATTTTATTTATTGCACTTCATGTGACACTGCACAATTCTTTGGCTTTTTAATAAGGATGGGCAGCCAACTCAGCCCACTACACACACATTTTTATTCCCTAAACATAACTGTGTTTTTAGCAAAGTTTTGTTTGGCAATTTCTGTTCTCCTTGTTGTGCCTGTGTTTAGCATTTATATGATGTTTATTATAATGAAATAAATTACCAGTACTATGCCAAAAGGTTTTATTAAAATATCAGAAAACTGTGAGCAGTTTATGTAAGTTAGATGGCAGTCCAAGAACATGAATGACAAATCACTATGGTTTCTAATGAGCTTTTATATGGCAAGGGAATCAGCCTGCACCAATGCTATCCATAGAATTATTTTGGCACCATAATCCTTATAAAGATCAATGGTCCTTCCCCAGAGGATGCTGAACTTAAAATCTCTCACATAATTCCACAACCAATTTAAACAACTCTTAAATATTTGTATACAATGTGTCCCACACAAAAGCAGAACCTATATGAGACTTGCATGAGATAAAAATCACCCATCAAATCAACACAATTGTCCAAGATATCACCTCAGGAGACACTTTGAATTTTCATTCCTAGTGTTGAACCTGCACTTACATTGCTGATGGAGAGGACATTAAGATGGATACATTTCTTATTTATACAAAATACCAAGGACACCCATAGGAGTTCAGGATTCAGTTCCTTTGTCTGTGTTTAGTATTTTTCTCAGACTTCATATACATCACACAGGACAGGGCAGCACATCTCCATGAATGTAATAATTGCATTAGGTCTGAAATGTAGCTCAAGCTTTATAGAATAAATGAATAAATGCTACTTATTCAGCAGAATAAATGCTGAAAATGCTATTAATGCAATTATACGATCTATGAGGTCTGTAAGCAATGTTGGAAAGAATTGGAAGTGTTCCTCTGATACATATTTGTAACTATGCATTTGGAGAAAAAAATGCTTGCCCTGTCACCTCCCCAGAGCTCCAGCTTTATGAATCTTCCTAGTACTTCCCAAACTGGGATATAGATCCTATCTCTGGGATACCCCAGGTCCAGCTCAGTCAAGGAAGCATGGTCCTTACCAGCTTTGCTGGAAGCAAGCTGTGTGCATTTGTAAGCCTCTGGTTTCTCTGGGCTCTCTGTTCTTTTGAGGCAGCTGCTGTTTTCATACACATTCCTGCATTCCATATTCTGCATTGGGCAGGTAAATATCTCCAGTAACACACCACAGGCCTGAAGCACCCTTAACCCATCCCCTGGTCTGTGGAAATGAGACAGCCAGCTCTAGAGGTATGAACTTAGCCAGTGAAGGAGCAGAGCACAAGTTGTGTTTCCATGAAAATCAGGAAGCTGGAATCATCTTATAGCCAACATATTGTTTGATCCTCTGTGTTCTCTTGTTTCAGAAGTAATGAAGGCTGAATGGTAATAAGAAGGCTGAATGTTTCTGCTAAATCTGTCCTTAAAATGTTTGAGTAAGTAAAGATACTACAGGCAAGGTCTGAAGCCTTTGGTAAATTCTCCACTTTCCAGATGCAGGGATTTGTCTCTCTAGAAGCAGTTACTATTCTTTGTGAAGGAAACAAAGAATATTCTCAATATATGACTGCAGCAGATCTACTCTTGGAAAAAGAGTTTATCTTGTGTATCTTACTGTGCACCAATACAGCAGTCAGTCCCTTTTGTCTTCTTTCTTCTGGCTGTGTGAAATGCAGGAGAGGGATTTGAGCAGGATGAGTTACCAGCATCCAGATGGTCAATCCAGCATCTGCCTTGGGGGTTAGATGGTATATTTGGTTTGTACTTCATTCATGTAAGCCAGTTTGAATTCTATTTCTTTTAAATGTTCTATGCTCCACCTAGCCTTCACCTTGTTTAGGAGCATAAATAACCAGATTACACTGGTCAGTTGTTGAAGAAATTAAAGCAAACCTCACGAGTCAATAGATCAAGGCTTTCAGTCTTTTCCTGAATTTCTTTCTTTCCCAAAAGCAAAGTCTGCTTTCTTTTTCCAGAAGCATTCCTTTGTCTTCAGATGGTCTTGTCTTCCAGGGCTCTTAATATTGCAAAGCCTGGATTTGGACTCCAACAAACAGCATCCTGTAAGAATTCAGTTTCATTTCTCTGTGTATCTTAAACCTTTAAGTATTTTGAGTTGATGTTTATGTTACTAAAACCTTTGACATATTTCTGACTCACCCAGGTTGGAATATGGAGGCTGCATGGTTAAACAAAGTGAGTTTTGTATCCAGGTTGTTCCCCTCCACATCTGGGGCTTTCATCCTCCAGGGCTGTAACACCCATCTTTATTCTGCTTCTAAATCTCACTCTTTATTCTTGCAGCATTGCCCACAAAGACAAATGGCAAGGAGTGACAACTGTGTTTCTGGCAACCTCTCATGTTGCATAATTTTTCCTGTTGAAGAGATTCCACTCCATCTCTTGCAGCTGTTTATCCCTAATTACTCTGCTTGAAATTGACTTCATCCTGTTCAGAATACATCCTGCTACTTTCTGAAGTATAAATTAGTAATTCTATGTAATGTGAGCATATTTTAAACCCTTATACTTACCTTTTTTTTAGTATCTAGTACCAGGATTGTTTTCTACTGCTCAAGTCCTATGTGTTACAAATTTTACTTAATGCAGCCCTAAGCAGTTGTCTTTGGCCATTGCTATGGATGTTGCTGTTTGCTAAGTTAATATTCATACACAATTTCTCAAGATTTCTGGGCTTGGTTTACTCTCACCAAATAATCTCACCAATAAAATGTGTAGTATATTCTGCATCACTAAAATAATGCTGGCAAGCAATAGAGTTGTCTGTTCTAGCTGTTGAGAGATATATTTATGAGTATTTTATGGCAAAAGGCATCATGTAAGTATGTATCTCTTTGTGCCAGATATTTAAATTGATGTCAACTTCTCAAACAATTTCCTCTGCAAATGAGGAAATGCAGATTTCCTATAAAATCAATTATCTCTTCAATTGGAAGAATTTGGGCTGGGCATGATAGACACCCCTTTCTTTCTCTCACAGGTGTTCTCAGGGCATTATCACTACAAATAATGCAAGTCTTAAGTTCATCTGAAGGGTTAACAGCTCAGGAGGAAAACCTCTGGCAGTTTCTCACTGTGTTTCTGCAGAGGATTTTGCTGTGATAAATGCTGGCAAACCTTAGACAGGTGTCAGCTATGCTGACAGAGGGAAAATGGGAAGGAGGGACTGTATGTTATATGTTAAAACTGCATTTGTTCACACAATTATTAGCTCCAGGTATAATTAAAATTATTAATATATAAATATAAATCAGCCCAGCAGCTTTTTTGTGCTCAGCTCTCACTTCCTATTCAGTTTGAGCCTGGCAAAGAAGAATCAGTGGTCCCTGCTCAACCTCCATTCCTTGTATCCATGGCCCCTCTAGTCATGCTAAAACGATGTGCCATTCACTTTTCACTAGGCAGGGTTTCATTTGCCTCCTTTCTTCCTTACATTTTTATCAGCAGTGACATGGCTGCCAAACCTTGTGCACCTCTGGGTGAGAGTTTATGCACGTTATCAGCAAGTCTGTCTTGTACATTTGCTAATCATTTGCATACAAGTGTACAATTTAGCTCAGTATGTGCATTGAGCACTGGGGAAAGGCTTGTAAGCGAGGGGCCAAGTGTCATTGCTGTCCACTCACAGGAGCTCTTCCAGGTAATTGTTTTAAATCAGGAAAAAAATTGCCTTTCCCCTGAGGAAAGGATATCCCACTTGGCTCTGTGGTGAGCACAGCAGAGACACAGAAGTGTTTGCTGCAATGGACAAAAGAAGGGGTGATCAGAATATGTGCTCCTTGCTCCAGTCCAGCTCTTTTTTATCCTTTAGCTGGGCATGGTCGTGCAAATTCACACATTTGTTCTGAGGTTCAGTAGGCCTAAGTGCTGGTCCTGCCCTTGGGACACACCAAGCCCCTGCAGCTGCAGGCTGGGGCACAGGGGCTGGAAAGGGCTGCCAGGCACTGGAAGGGGCTGCCCAGGGAGGCATGGAGTCTCCAGCCCCTGGAGATGTCCAAGGAACTACTGGATGTGGCACTCAGTGCTCTGGGCTGGGTGGCAAGGTGGGATTGATCAATCTCAGGGTGGACATGGCCATCTGTGTGTCTGTGTTTATGTGTAAGCATGGATTTGAGTTTAGAAAAATCACTTTTTACAAGCAAAATAAATGTAGAATTTTGCTATCTAGTTGGTGATTCTATATTCTTAAAGAAACACCAAACTTTTCAAATGTATGAAATAGGTTAAATATAATTTTGCTGCCCCCCTCAATTACTCAGGCCTTGGGTTTCAACCTTGAAGCCTCCATAAGCTGCCATCAGAAAAGTGAACATTTCCAAAAACTGCTTTTGCTAATAATTTGGTGTCACTAGTTGCATAAATAATTTGATAACTTGAGTGATTAAAGTAGTGAGCAGGGAAACACATATTTTCCATTAAACACTTTTTAATTTTATGGGTCAGGACATTTTTTTCTCTCATAAACACAATAATAAGGTACATAGTCATTATCCCAAATGCACTTCAAATATGAAACATAATTTTCTGGAAGACAGACCATTTTAAATAAATCTACAAAAATTTAAACTCTTTGTGGAACTTGTTTATGAAACAGTGAAAGACTGTGTGGGCGTAAAGAGGTTTTGTTGGGATTTATGCTTGCATTTTTATTAATACAGCTGTGGGGTTTTGTTTTTTTTTTTTTCATATAAAATACACATGTATTGAATACTTTTCAGAGATAAACATTGTCCTGCTAAAAAATTATCCTAATAGAAAAAAATTAGAGTAGAAAGAGAATCTGTGTAACATGGAATTCCCTTTGGCAAAACCAGTCTGGTTGATATTGACTTTGATTCAGAGGCTAAACTACATTTAAATATTTTACAGCAATACTGCCTTTAAGTGGGTTATAAATAATTCACTCAATAACTGAACAGAGGTCTCTGCGGAGTGCAAAGTCTCTATATCTTAATGAGTAGATTTAATAGAGTAAAGCAAACTTCCAAGCTTTCAGTTTTTGGAAAACAGATTACAGGAAATGTGACATGCTGCTCTGTATAAGAGAAACAGAACTAGAAATAAAAGCACAGGGAGTGCTGAGACATTTTTTGCAATTATTTTTGAGGAGTCACGTTGCATAGTAGCATAGCCTGTAACATTTTGCTGCCACTTATTATTTCAGAAAAAGCTGAGACTTTTATTTTCCTGCATTTTTACACATATTTTAAGTTCCTCATATTTGAAATCTTCATAATCTCTCAACTATAAAAAATATGTATCTTGAGATAAAAATCCATATTGTCAAATTCTACAAATTAATCTAGCCACATTGACTTACAAAGCCTTAAACAAAACCCAAATCCAAAAATGAGACAATCCTTATAGCCTCAGCATCTTCCCTTCCCCCACTTAGCACTAAGAGAAGGTAAAATTACAAAATTACCCAAATGAAGGAACAAAACCTCAGAAATAATTCTACAAAATACTCAGAGCTTTTGACTTTTTGTAACAACTTTAAGAGCCAGAAAGATGAAGTGAGTGCAATATGATGTGCTCCTAAAAATCAGCAATTTCACATAAAAGCTCTTCAGTACATGTCAGAGATATAGAAATGCCACAACTGCAGTTATTCTTAGTTTCCAGTTTTGTTGCTGTGTCAGTTATCTCTGTTCTAACTGCAATGTAATTCTTTCCTTTTGTGTGAAGACTGCAGATCTGTACATAGCTGCATAAGGTAAGAATGCTAGATGATATTGCAAGCCTTTTCCCAATATTCATAAAGTTCTTGAAGCTGTTTCTATTAGAAAATTTAATTAAAAGACAGAAATTAAATTAGTGTTAAAAAACAATTTTTAAACAAAATCTTATGGTGTAATTGTGTATAAATATATTGTCAAACAGTAATAAAATATTAATATTATTGTCATTATTTAAAGGCTGTTGATTTTCTAATACCTGTGTGAGGAATATGGAATATGGAAAAAGAGTTTCATTGTGGCCTTTGTCAGTTCTAAGGTAATTTAAAACACACCTCAGTTCTGCAGCCCTTTATGATGCACCTCTGAGGGGAAGCAGCACAAAGCCAGTCTTGAATAAGCAAGAAAGTCAAAAGGTTGTGAAAAGTCACCAAATAAAACCAGTGCTCAAGTGATTTGCCTTCAAAGTTTTGAGTTACTCAGACTGTACCTGACTGGAAAACATGACCTGGGAGTACAGATACCAGAGAAACCTTTTCAAAGTGTGTCCTCAGGAGAACAGTAAAATAGCAAATGCTTGCTGTTCTTTTTCCCTTTCCCCTTCCCTTCCCTTCCCTTCCCTTCCCTTCCCTTCCCTTCCCTTCCCTTCCCTTCCCT
>VXBI01004479.1:44880-95973 GCA_013397375.1 Toxostoma redivivum
ATTTTTAAAAGCTACCTTATGTTAGATTCTAAGGAAACCTTAATTCAGGCCAAGTGGAGCTTCAGACATGGTCGATATACTGAGTACACATAATTTCTGCCATGCAACCCTGCTCCCATTGCATCAATCAGAATCTCTAGGAAATATACAGTACAGAAGAATTAAAAACATAATGGGAAGAGTATTGGGAAGCTTGTGGGAGCACAGACAACCACCCACACAGAGCTGGTGATGTCCTTTTATTATCAGATCTGTGCCAGAATGCAGCATGTCCTCCCCTCAATTCCTTTTCACAGTTGCTCCTTGCAATGTGGGGAATTTTAAAATATCCATATCTCATTCATTGCATAAACATACTTTTCTTTTATTTTGGAAGCTTTTACTTGTGCCTAGGAACACAAAGCACTGTTGATATTTTGTTGGTTCATTTTTAACTGATAATTGCAAAAAGTTAAAATTGTGAAAAAATTAGGGCAAATGCTTTTTTTGTATAAAAGAATGATTTGGCTATTCTTTAAATTAAGGAAATTGTTTTTAAAGTAGCTTTAGACAAAAGTTATTATTAGGTGAGAAATATAACTGATATTATCCAAACCTAGATCATTGAACCAAGTAAGAATTTCTGATATTCCACTTTTACAAACAGCATAACTAATAAAAATTTCATGGCTTCTCCTCTTACATGTCCCCATTTTAAGCATTTTTCATTTTCATAGCGTTCCTTTTGTTTCTTTGGAACATTTTTCACACAATTGCTTCCTAGCACAAATCAGGCTAGAGGAAAACATTGTTACTGTTTGCAATAAAATCAGTTTCTGTTTTCATGAACACCTCAGCAGCACTGCCAGGAGTGCTCTCTCTGCTCTCTGCCCCTCCTGTCCTTGGAGAGGTCTGGTGGGTGATGAGGCTGCACTGGAATCAACATGCTGAAAATGCACCCAATTAAGGGGCAATGGCATTGCAGCTTTCTCATCCCTGAGCTGACAAGCTGGCTGATGGAATAACGTGCTGCAATTCCAGAAAATCACCTTCAAATCAGCCTCTGTGAGGCAAGGGATGGATCTTTCAGACAGGAATCCAGGACAGGGGTTTGGAATGCTGTTGGCAGCAAGTACTGAGGTGGTCCTTGTGCTCTTGTGGAATTATTTTGCAGCCTATGAATTTTCATGTGTACCTTTGTCCTCAGTTCCCAGGTAGCAGGCACATCTTGGTAACATCTGGGGAAAACCCGGAATTCAAGGTTTTCTCTCTGCTGTGGTGTTTGTTTGTTTAATTGATGCCTTGGACTGGCTACATAGAACAGGGACTAGACAGAGTTAAGAGAATAAAGTGGGTTTTTATTAAAGGCCTTCAGAAGATACACCTTGGGTAGCCAAAAGCCTTCTAGAGGCTACACACCAGATGGACAATGGTTGTGAGTTTTACAGACAGATAAAAATTTGGTCTATTTGTATATCGGGTTAATTCTCCAATTACAGCTTCAGGTAATGAAGTCATGTTCCCCGAGTTTCCTCTTCCCCCCCCCAATTCACTTTTGTTTTTACTTTTTGGAGCCTGAAGCAGGGGTTATCCTTGGTTCTCAGGCCTGGAAGGATTGTTTTGTCTGACCAAAATGTGAAGAGACCTTACTAACACTCTGTACTGAGTTCAGTACAGAATCTGGAAAATACAAAAGGTAAAATCTTAAGGCATCAATATGAGCTGCAAATACCCCCAGGCATATTACCCTAGTGGGCAGGGACAGCATTTAGATTCCCTATAAACACCAAAGGAAATTCCTGAACTCCTTTTACAGCAATGGTTTCACCCTTGGAAGGGACAGAAGCCTGCTCATACATCATTTGGTGAGTCACACCAACACAAAAGGTTTCTGTGTCAACCCTGGACACGAGGAAGGTAGGGAGGGCGATCTTTTGTCTTTGAAAATTGAGTGCCAATTAAGAACACTTTGTCATCCATGATCCAGGCCAAATCCTGCTTGTCTGCCTGGAGCAGCCCATTTGAAGCTGCTGGCAATATTTAGCAGTGTCCTGTAAGCAGGATTTATGACTTTCGTGTAGGGTGAGAAGAGCTGGCAGAAAGCAGTGAAACAATTGGCATGCAAGTAAAATCCTTCAGATGATTATCCCAGCTGAGCTCTTCCCAAAATAATTGCCAAGTTAATTTAAATGTGTGGCAGTATCAGTACTATCGAAGACAGCTACATACAAATATTTTTTTTTGTTCCTGAATTTTAAGTCGAGAGTGTTTATTATACGATGGTTCTTTACAGAAACCTTGTCTTGTCTTGTAAGACAAGGTTCCTGTACCCTTTTTACAGATTTTGTAGATAAGTCTGAGCAGTAAAAAAAAAAAAAATAAAAATATAAACATATCTTAAAAAATAACAACCCAACAATCAGAACCAAACAACTACAGAAATTATTTTTCATCTGTATATTCTGAGAGTTTTTTAATTGGCAATGTTTTTTGGAAAACTGTTTTTGTTTTGAAACCTACAAGTGTTTTAGAATGAGAAGTAATTTTAAAATAGTTTTTTTGAGAAGAACAGTTAGTCTGGTTATGTATGTGTGTGGGTAGAGATGAAAAATTAGTACCTGTACTGAAAAATATGGAAATAAAAGTTCCTTTCAAATAATGAAATACAAAATAATTGCAGATGTTTCAGCCCAAAACATCACACCTTTTTGTGGCACAAGATAATACAATACTTGCCAAGTTCCCTTCCCAGATGTGGTTCTCCTTAGGAAATCCATGTAAAAGGCCCATTGTCAAGGACCTGGTCTTAACTATATTTCCTAACTTCAGGATAAGGAAAGAATTCTGCTTTTACTCAGGTCTCCTTTCCAAAATATACAGAAAAGAAGCAGGGTGTATGTGGGGTTATCTTGTTGATTGCCATGGTGAAAGTCTATGTTCCATTCAGAATCCAAAATGGAATTTTTAACAGAAATTCATTTGTAACTCATATGTACTATAACCACCTTTTCCCTATGTACATGTTTTCTGCTCTGCTTGCAATGTAAACATTTCAGCATTTTGCTATTGCAGTATAGCTAGAACTTGAACCTAAATAATCTCCTTTCACTTTCACAGCCGAATTTAGTGTCAAATAAACTAACCAGTTAGCAAATAGTGAAACTGTACAAAGATGAAAAGCAATTAAGGCTGTTATCTTAGTGACATAAATATTTCCATCAAACACAAATGAGCTAATTTCCTGCTTGAATGTCTTGGCTATTTACCATGCCTTCAATGTTATAGCCTAAGATGGAATATTTTAAATTAATGTTCTGCATGTGCACAGTGCTGCTATTTCCCCTGACCTCATCTGTGGGAAGCTCTGAGGGAGGAGATTAAAGTTCAGAAGCTTTTTGGAACTGCAGGGATTAACCACCTAAATTGCAATGCATGGGAAAGCTGTAGCACCCATGCAAAGAATGACAAAAAAACACTCAAACCCTACAAAGCTGCTAAAATATCTGCCTTTACACTCAAAGTATGTTTAAAAAGTGCCTGTGAGTGCCAGTTTGGGACAACAGGATGCCTTTTTTTTTTACTAATTACCTCCTGTCACAGTATTTACCTTTGAAGGAAGAGGAGAAAAAACCCAATTAAATTGCTTGCTGAGGAAATGTTCATTGTGCACTGCAGTTACACATCGTACTAAGAAGCCTTCATAGATCTAAGTAAACACTTCTTTAAAGAGTTGGTGATATCTGTCAGTGCAAGAAAACAGATAGCAGCCTCAGGATTTGTTAATATTTGCAGTCCTGCAAAGAAAGAATCAATTAAAGAGGGTGCCTAAAGCACAAAGAGCAGTTCCTGATATTTTCTTGTATTTTCATATTCTTACAACCAATCAATTTGTCTCTGGCCCTAGGAAAACACAGTCCTCCTCAGTAAGAATACCTGTGGTCAAGGTATGTGTAAAAATAGCAGGAAATACTGTTTACCTCCTTATCTTTGCCTGAGTGGCAGAGTGAACAGCTGAAGAAATAGGAGTATTTTCTTTTCATATGTTATTTCTTTTGATTTTGTTCTGCTTTTTTTAGACTGCCTGCTCAGTCTATCACATAGGGGACAACCATGGATCCTTGTGAATTATTTCTCACCACACTCTTCCATGAGGGGGCCTGATTTTCAGCACACAGGGAGGATTGTCTTTAACATTTACTCTGAGCAACTTGGGCAGCAGCTGGTCCATAAATGCTATAGTTTTTATTTCTGTCCTTATGGAAATGCAGGAACATTCTTCTGACTGTGACAAGCCTGCCATAAGACAGGAGGCTCTGGGGGAGAAGTGGAAAAGTGTAGCTTGGATCCTCTCTACCTGCAGAAGTGCTCAAAGCAAAGCTGTCAGGTAGATACTCAGGAGAGAAGTATTTCTGGAGGAAAAGACACAAATCTCAGGATTCTACTTGTTTTTACAACAGTCTTTTACAGACTTGACAATTTCCAAAGCAAACCAGACATGGCAAAAATACTTCCACAGTGTACTGAGTTGATTTGTCTTGCAAAATAGAAAATTAACTTTTGCATAATTAAAGACGTGATTTTCTACAAAATCTCCTCTTGCTGATATTGCCATCTAGGTCAATTTTAAGTTTCCTTTTTTAAAATCAAGACCACAATCTCAAGAGCTAGCAACAATTTTTCCTGGTATTCTGGAGAGTAATGTTGGAAAGGTCATAGTAAAAGGTTAGAAACGAAGTTGCTTCTAATAGGACAGACAAAATTACTGTGACTTCACAGGGGTTTTGGGTTCATGTTGGCCAAGTTTATACTACTGCTTCTTTTTTCATTGCTGTAAATATTGCACTGAAGTTCCCTTTAAGATCCAGGCAAAGTCTATTAGCAGACCCAGCTATGCAGCAGCAGTACAGGAGTTGAAAAAGGGGACAAAATGTCTTCCATTGAGAACAGAACTCTGTAGGAAAGGTTCCAGACCCTAGTGAAGCCATAACAATTGAGCTTATTCTGTCTCTCTCTATAATTACAGACAGGTGGAGATGAAGACTTAAATACCTGTCTAGATAAAGATAGTGTTGTTTTTTTTTTTTCACTAGCCAAATGGGAAAGCTCCTATTCACCACAATAAACCAGATAAAGCAAACCATCACTATATGAGATGGAGCAGAAACCAGCTGGTATTGAGGAATTTTAAAAAGAGATTTCTGATCAGAAAAGATGAGAAGGCAATGCAGCTCCCACAACCAAAAAAAAAAAAAAGAAAAAAGCAAAAAGCACCCCCAAAAAAAAAAAAAAAAAAAAAAAAAAAAAGAAAATCTAGATCTTCTCTTTTCAAAGTCCCTATTAGCTCTCTTTTCTTGTCCTATACATATATCACACTAAGCAAAAGCAGGAACAAAGGGAGTTATGGCCTTAGCACTTTTGTATTCCACTGCAGAGAGGGCTAAGAAAAGCAAAAAGAATGCTGTTAATGCCTTTATTCTAGTTCTATTCTAATACTGCTCTTATGGGCTATTGCAAAGGAAAAGAGTAAAAGGAGAATTTACTAAAGGTATTGCAAGCTCTGTTGTCACTAAGATCTGCAACTTCCTGAGAGATTCTGAAAGATTTTGATACCAATACAGATGAGTAGGGGTGAAATGCAAATGTTCTGGGGAAACCTATTATACAGAATTCAGGAAAGTTTTAGAAAAGAGTGAAAGGAACTTGATAAGGAACACATGTAAACCAATACTGAGGTGTGCAGTTGGAAAGCTTCGAGAAGAAGGGGTTGGCTAGCAAATGTTTATTTCCCTGGCACATGAAGTCAGAGTGCCTCTTGATTGATGTAGTAATTAAGGGTCTCATTAGGGTTTCAAATGGAAGGTTAAAATTCTTCTAAGCTGCATGTGGAATCCTATCCTTTCAGTTTTGCCTAAAGACCTTCAGGATCATCAGCTGCCTTAAGGAAAGGATCCTGTAACAAAAGAGACAGTGCTGGGCATCCCTTTTCCTGTGCAGCTTTAAACGGCACAATACACATTCATATTATGCTTCTTTTTTTTTCAGCTGCATGTAGCTTGACACTTTGGCTCTCTCACTGAGCCCAGCTGCATCATTTTTAATCTAGAATTAAAAGAGAAGACAGTCAGTTTCACATTCCCTTTGAAGGCTATCAACAACACCCTGTGAACAGGGGCTAGGAGTTTTCCTTTCAAACTAAATGGACTGCCCCATTATTTCTTTCAATCATGCAGAGTTCCTGAACCTAAACTGTATTCAACTGGAATTATTGGTCACTAAAGGTGCCCGCTCAGGAAGCTGTTTAACTCACATGCTGTAAAAAGTAACACACATCCTGAACTTATGACCATGAACCATCACATTCCTTCACTCTTGCAGAGCCCAGCTTCGAAGAGAGCGTCCAACAGAACCCCTACACTGCCTGCTCTCACACGAACGGTGCAGGGACGGAAGAGTGCTCGGCTTTTTCCTGGGCATGACAAAAAATGAACCACACGATGGCGGCGTGGAGTTGCAAAAGAAGAAAACGCACCTCGCCTATGAAAGTACCGAAAATCAGCTCCAGGTTGAAATCGCCACAGCGCTCAAATCAACTGTCAGGGCAAAAGGATTTCACTGCTCTCCTGAGTACAAACTCTTATTTGCCCCACACTCAAATGACAATACGAACTCCTTTACGCTACAAACTTGAAACCACCCGGGAAAAGCAAAGCTCACAAAAATGGCAGCTGAGAATGCTGATGCTGCCTTACAACTTCAGCTGCACCCAAAGAACTTCTCCGTTTGGCACGTGGTTTACACTTATCAGAGGCGGCCTTCTGGAATTTTGGCTGCGCACTTACTCCGGACAAGGTAAGCAGCTATGCTCAGGATTGGTGTGAGCTGGTAAGAGTGCCTCGGGCAGGTAATGCCCAGTAACGGTGTTCTGGCACCTTTGTAGGGGCTCATTTCCTGGATGCTGTTTATTCCGAAGGAGGAGATCTAATTTCTTTTGAGATGGGCTTATAGCTCCTCTCTTTGGCAAAGAAAGCAATTTTGGATCCGCACACTGGGTGGTCTTGGTGACATTTAACGTTTTTTTCCAATAGGCAGTTCTGTCGCTTAGAGCTGTTGAAATGTTCTGGAAGGAATGCAAAAACCAAGCAATTGAGCTTTCTATCCTGGTACCTATAGTGCGTGAGCAGTCACTGGTGCCGTTCCATTTGGATCCTGGCTATGTGAGACTGAAGGATTAAGATGGTTCATAGAGCTGAGAAGGAAAGTGCAGACATCAGGGTGTATACTGTAAGTTCTTCGGGTGCAATTGGAGTTGTAAGCAGCAAGAGAATTCTCAGCTGCCACTTTTGGGAGCTGTGTTTTTGCCGGATGGTTTCAAGTTTGTAGTTGGACTCTTGCCATGAGTGAAAACATTCATTAGCACGGAGAAGTTTGTGCTGCCGTTTGAGTGTGACACAAATAAGAGTTTGTACTTGGAAAGCGAAGATAATTGAAATATTTTTGTCCTGACACGGGGGATTGGAGAGCAGTGACGTTTTCAGTTTGGCTCAGCACTTGCAGTGGTTTAGAGCAAGGCAGCCTTCCCTTGTTTTGCAAGCCCACATCGCCATCGTACGGTTGGTTTTATGAGCGCTGACAGTGCCCAGGGAAAAGCCAGGCCTTCATCTTCCTCCTGCCGTCTGTCAACAGGACAAATACACTGGCGATTGGCACTTTCCTTCTCAGCCTTCATGTACAGCATCACAACCACCGCTAATCCGAAGCGTTTCCAGGCGGGGTCGGCTCTGCTCCCAGGGAACAAGAGGAAACGGCCTCATGCTGCGCCACAGAGGCTCGGCTTGCACACTACGAAGAACTTCTTCACTTAAAGAAGAATTTTTCTCGGACATTGAAATCGGCTGCCCAGGATGGCGGTGGAACTACGGTCCCTAGAGCTACCATCGCATCCTGAGGTGCTGAAGGAAAGTCTGGAGGCACTACTCAGTGCCATAGCCCGGCTGACACGGCAGCGCTGGGTCACAGACTGGCCTCACTGACCCCCACAATCCCTCCCGCACTAATGAACTCCGTGACTTTTTAACCGAACCGGTGACCCCGCGTTCTCTGAGGGACCCCGCAGTGACCCCGCAGCCCCTGAGGGATCTCCCGGGGCCCCGCCCCGCGCAGCCGCGCTGCGCCCGCGGCCCCGCGCATGCGCCGCCCCGCCCCACGTGGACACAAGATGGCGGCGGCGGCGGCCCTCAGCGCCCGCGGGCTGGCGCTGCCAAGGGCAGGTGAGTGTCAGATCCTCACGGCCCCGTTCCGGCCCCTCACGGCTCCCACCGCCCCTCAGCGAGCTCGGCCCGTCCGTGCGGCTCTGCCCCAGCCCGCGACGCGCTCCGCTCCCTGGGAAGGAGCTGCCGAGAATTTTTCCGGGGATGCGGATCGTGTTTGTGCCTCCCTTCTCCTCAGGGAGCTGGGGCTTGGAGCACAGGGGACTCGGGATGTAGCTGCGGGTGGCGCGCTGGGGTTGTCACTGCCCTGTAAGCTGAAAGTTTGGATTCCTTTTGCCGTTTCTTAGGTGACTGTGACCTTTGGGCCGTAATCTATGGTAAAGTTCAGCTACCAATATTATATTTAAAGCGTGTATTTGGGTCTTTGCCTTCGTTTAAATTTATTCTGCCCACAATCTTAAGTTGAGATGGCAAACGGGTTTTGTTGGGAAAGGGTAGGAAGTAACTAATATCCTTTTAATGGGAGCAGTGTGTTCTTTATTTACCTAAATGGCTGTCAGACTGCCTTTCAGGACAAAGTGGGAGATGTGTCTTTTTCCAATTCGTGGGATAGGGAGAGAACAGGGATAAACAAACTTTTGGGTAGAGAAAAAGGCAGTTTGGGTTCGCTGTGGATATTTGAGGTTTAATTCATAGAATGACAGAATTATTAGGATTGGAAGGGACCTTAAGGATCATCTCATTCCAACCTTGTGCCATGGACAGGGACACCTTCCACTAGCCCAGATTGCTCAGAGCCCCATCCAGCCTGGCCTGGAACACTTCCAGGGATGGGGCAGCCACAGCTTCTCTGGAAAGTGGAATTTGAATCAATGGTTGGGCATATAAACATAGCTGGTAATAATTTATGGCAGCCAGACCTCATAGAGTTATAGAACAAGGAAAGGTACTCATCACTAAACACCTTACAGCTTAAGGTAAGCACAACAAGGGAATACACAAAAGTGGGAGGATATAGAACAGTAATTAGATATTATTTGTTGGCATGATAGTGAAGAGGCATTATGAAGAGCCTGCCACCAATAATTTTTGCAGAAGTAACAGCCAAAAAACCACTGAGTAGTTTAAAGATATAAATTATTGCTGATTTTTAAACTTTCAGTGGCTTTCAAACTACCTGTCAGGACAAAATTGGAGATGCAATATCTTTTTCTATTTTGTGAGGTATGGAGAGAACAGAGATGAAAAGGAGACTTTTGGGTAGCGAAAAACTTCCTTCAGGTGCTGAAATCTGGTTGAACTTTCTGGTTTGAGTTCTGCCAGCTGAGGTAACAGAATATAATTTATGCTTTAACACACCCTATCCTTTTGATCTTCTGAGTATTGTGGCTGCAGTGTCAGTGTTCCTGTGTAACTGATAATTCCTGACCACGTTGGGATAAAATCTTCCTCAGTGTGCAAGTGTCAGGTTGTTCCCAGTCCCATCCAACCTGGCCTTGGATGCTTCCAGGGATGGGGCAGCCACAGCTTCTCTGGGCAGCCAATGCCAGGGCCTCACCACCCTCACAGGGAGGAATTTCATCCTGATATCCCATTTAACCTCCTCTCTGTCAGGGTGAGGCCATTCCCCCTTGTCCTGTCACCACATGCTCTTGTATATCAGTATCCTAATGATGTCCTGCCTCCATGGCTCCCAAGTTTTCCCAGCTCCTTGAGGTAAGGAACAGCTTTGAGGCAGCATCCTGTGTATCATGGATCTGGCTCTTTGCATGTCTCCCTATCTCTTTGCTGCAGAGCTGTGATACAGGAGGATTGCTTCTTCTGTTCTATTTTATATTTTTGCTGAGTATTCTTTACTTGCTTCACCTTAAACTCACAGTAAGCTTTACTTGCTCTTTAAGAACTGATAACCTTTGTCTTCTCCTTCCCTGTCTCTGTTTGGTCCTTAACTTTACCAACAACTTCCCAGGCCTGCTCTCCTCTGACCCCTCCAGATATCTCTGAAACAGCTCACCAGGAGCCTCAGTGTGGGATATTAGAGGGAAAGGATCTGTGATAAGAAAACCAATATCAGCTGTGAATTAGCAGTGCCAAATCCCAATTAATGTCCCAAACTCTCTCCTGTTCCACTTTGCAGGCCATGGAATTTCTGTCCTGACTGCAGCACCCTCGGTGTTGAAGCAGCACCGGCAGGTCCACCACGCTGTGATCCCTCATGGGAGAAGTGGAAGATCCTCTGTCAGTGGCATTGTGGCCACTGTCTTTGGAGCCACAGGCTTCCTGGGACGATACGTTGTCAACCGCTTAGGTAATGCTCACCAGGAGTACTGATTGAAAAAACTACCCAAAGAAATGTCTAATGAAACTAATCAGTCTTTAGGTTGCAGGGTGATGGAGAAGTCTCTGGCATTTTGGATCTTAAAAGTGTTTTGTAGTCTGCTTAAGTT
Source organism: Toxostoma redivivum (assembly GCA_013397375.1). Taxonomy (NCBI): domain Eukaryota; kingdom Metazoa; phylum Chordata; class Aves; order Passeriformes; family Mimidae; genus Toxostoma; species Toxostoma redivivum. The sequence continues at coordinate 55,514 of VXBI01004479.1, forward strand.
TCAGGATGTGACAAGTAGTAGAAAGTGATTTAATCAAGGAAGTTTTGGAGCTTTTGAGGGTTAAGGTCATTAAAAGAAGTCCTACTCCTTTGTAGAATGCAAGTTTGAGAAGAGCTACAGCAAGTATTTGATTCTTCTCGTTTTAGCCTTATGAGCACATTTTACTAAAAGGTTTACAGGAGTTTGATTGGAATTCTTTAAAATTGCTCTTTTGAATTTAAATTTTGGAAAATAACCCATGCTGTTTTCCATCTCCTTTTCATGCAACTTTGAAAATGTAAATATCCTTGTGTATGTGCCATTTTTTAGATATTATGCTATGTTTATAGGACACACCATTTTTGTTGTTGTTTGTTAACAAGCTTTGGCATTTTGTCTTACAAGCCTAAATATTAAGGGAAGAATCCTATTTAAGAATTTGAATTACGTATGTTCAAGAAGAACCTTAGTTCTGTTCTACTTTTAGCTTTCCAGATATGCATTCAAGACACCTATGTCTAATTGTAGTGCTTTAATGCCAGGGGAAGAAAGGGAGCTTTGTTTATTCAGAAGTTCATCTACTTAAAGGGATGTATTTGTTTGAAACTTTGGGGTTTTTGTGGCCCTTTAGGTCGCATTGGCTCCCAAGTCATCATCCCCTATCGCTGTGATCAGTATGACCTGATGTATCTGCGGCCCATGGGTGACCTGGGGCAGCTTCTCTTCATGGTGAGTCTGGCTTGAGATCAAGCACAAACCCCTGGCTGTACCAGTAATCCTTCTCAAAGACACAAATGTTGTTAAGCTGGTGTTTAGCCTCTAAATGGAAATGGTGTGAAAGAGCTTGCTTTGGTGATGCCTGTTTGCACATTATCTCATCTTTTTCCCTCTCTGCTGCTCTGCTTGCAGGAGTGGGACTGTCGGGACAAAGATTCCATCCAAAGAGCCGTGCAACACAGCAATGTGGTCATTAATCTTATTGGAAAGGAATGGGAAACAAAGTAATTTTCCTTTTTTATTCTTTTCCTATATGTGATGGACTTGCACCAGGTATTGTAGCCACGTATTACAGCATGTATGTGCAGTGATGTTGCCATTGTTCTTGGCTTCTGTGAAAAGGCAACCCCAACATTTCGCATATAAAATTTCTTTCAATGGTTAACTCCAGTCCTGGTTGTGATCTGTTTGGGAAAAGTGCATTCTTTCCAAAATTTTCCAGTGTACAACTTCTGTTCTGTCAGAAAATTCAAATGTGCTGCTTTCACATACCTCATAGGTGTTTCCTGAGTGCCTTCCTATAGATGACAGAGCCTTACCAATTTCTTTTATTTACATTGACATGTTATTTATATTTAACTCATATTTACTTTATATTTACATTATCACAGAAGTAAGATTTCATCCTGTCACTTGACCATAGTGATGAGTTGTAGCCTGCTAGGAAAAGCCATGATCAAACAGGAATAACTGATGGAGAGTCCCTAAGATTATGACTAGTAACATCATTTCTTGATAGAATTTTGGCACAGACAACATTAACTACAGAAGCATTCGCTCATAATAATTTCAAAGAATAGTTCTTTACTTAAATCCATTAAAAAATTCACATACTTTAAGTTAAAAATACCTATAACAGCCACCTTCTCTGTGTGTTGATGCAATTATGTCCATTTTATTTAAAGCCTTGTGCAGAACTGCCAGACAAAAATTTAATGGTGATATTTGGCTTTGTATGGTGCATAATTTTTGCTCCCATAGTAGACATAAAAAAATTTAGATATCATGTTTACACACCTAATGCTTTTGATGCCTTTTTTTTCATGAACAGCCCTTTGATGTTCAAAATTTCTGGACTTGTGTAAAAAGTGTGATTTATAGAAAAGACAGTTTATTTTATTGTTAAAAGGAAGTGTGAGGACAGCAACAGAAAGCTTTATTCTGTTTAAAAATCCCCAAACCTTGTTCTCTGTTCACTTTCAATAGATTCAAACAGACAAGTCTTGGTCATCATTTAAAACTTTTGGGCATTACAGTAACTTAACCACTGTGTGGCACAAATGTTTTAATCACATATTTTATTCATGTGGGTATCAGTGGTGGTGCTGAAACCCTGAGATCAAGTTCTCTGGTTTGTTAAACACGAGGTCAGAGTAACCATTGTAATCATCCCAGAGCCTGTGAAAAACTTGGGCAGGAAGAAAAGTAAGATTAGATGGAGAGATCAGTCAAAATAAGCAAAGCCTGCCATGAAAATACTTTCCTCCTTGCCTTGTACTTGTGTCCAGGCTCCTCTGTGTGTACTGTGTTGTTTGAAACTCCATGGTTACAGGAGGGATGTTGTTCATTCTCATGTGTTTCTAAATCTGTTTTGGTGAGCAGAGCAGGAGTGATGGTTCCCAGGATCAGATTAGTTATTGAAGGCTCAAAAATAACTTTGTATTTTTAAGGCTTTCTTTGGACTCCAGTGGGATCTGAAGATCTGTGGGAGGAGATAAGGACACAGAGGGAGCTGTTTGGACAAGATGTTTGTTACCCAAAGCAAATGGTCAAGGTGTAGGGGTGCTTATGGGGCAATACAATGACATAACAAGCCAGCTCTCTTTCTTGCAATCTTGGGATAGTTGGAAAGAATTTTGGGATTGTTGGCAGCCTATAATGTCAGTTCTGCATGGAGACAGAGCTTCTGTATTGTTCTTTATCAGATACCAAACTGGTTCACAGTACAACCCCCTCATTTAGGCCCCTTAATGTCATACAGTGAGGGGAGGATTGCTCTGAAATTCTTCTAAATGCTCTGGCAAATTGTTTTTCCATTTGCATGAGCACCTCTGTGATCTCTGGTTTGTTTTTTTTCTGCTTCCCCCCTGCCAAGCAGCTGCAACTCAGAAATTTTCGGCTTCTTTATAGTGTAATTGTGTCAAATCAGGGCAAATTCTGAACAGGATTTGTAAAAACACTGCCTTGCTCACAGTTCAAGATGCCAGAGTGCTTCTTTTAATAAAAATAACCTGTTTTCACTTTCACTGGGAGTTTTCTATTTCACAGAGAAGTGGGCAAGAGGATATTTCATACTGATTTCATCTTACCGGGTAAAAAGGCAGAGAAGCTAAAATTGAAGATTACAGTTGCAATTTCACTTGCCTCTAATTTTAGTGCATGAAGAGTCCATCATTAAAGGAAATTCTGTTTCTAACAAAGAGTGTCAGTATAGGTTTTGATAATACATTCAAGTAATATGTAATAATTGCTTTTTGGCTGATCGGCAGCTGTTTTTGATTGCTCTTAAAGTAACATTTTGGTTTTGCCTTGCTTTAGAAACTTCAGATTTGAAGATGAATTTGTAAATATTCCTCAAAGTATTGCACAGATAAGTAAGGAAGCTGGTGTGGAAAAGTTCATTCATATCTCTCACCTGAATGCTAACATGAAGAGTCCTTCCAAATACCTCAGGAACAAAGTAAGTCTGGAATCCACTTAAATATATTTGCTGAGAACATACTTTGTGTTTGGTTTGGGTTTTCCCCCCAACTGGGTCTGTTTGAAGGAAATCAGTGTATGATTTTACTAAAGACTCTCTTCTGCAGCTGAGAAGTGTTTGGGCTTTCTGTGAGACTTTTATCTTAGTGCAGCATCTCGAGGATCAAATGGCTTAGATATAAATAATTTTTGTGCTACTGATGGTGTCATTTCTTTCAGTTCTGTTGTCAAGGATGCCCTCTGTTATGGAAGGCATCTACTTCTGCTTGATTCAGCATGGATCTAATTAATGTGTTCATTTTAATTGATAGGCTGTTGGAGAGAAGATGATGAGGGAAGAATTTCCAGAGGCTGTAATTTTGAAGCCCTCTGAGATGTTTGGGAGAGAGGACCGATTTCTCAATCATTATGCAAGTATGTACTCTTGGAATAATAAACCCATGTATGATTTGTGTAACTGCCTGTAGAGAACTGAGAGAAAATTGGATTTGCTTCTGAATTGCAGACAGGTGTTTTTTTATCAGGAATGTGTGGGATACATAGCAACATACTAAATTCTCACCTCTTGACAGAATTCTTTCTCAGTCTAATTAGATGTTGCTCTTTGTTTTTATTTTTGTTTTAATTTTATTTTTTGGGGGTATATTAGCCACTCTAAGGAAACAGCAAATGTAGCCCTCTTGTTGCTGTTAATATGAAAACTACATGTGTCTTGAAAAAAATGCTGCTGCAATTGACTGGGAATTCTTCCCAATCCTATTTTTTTTTAAAGCAAAGTCAATTTTCAGAAGAGCTAAACACTCAGTGTGGTGTAAAATATCGTGGTCATTCTGGTACTGAAAGGATTCCCAGATTTTCTTTTTTTTCTGTCAGACATGCGCTGGTTTGGTGGTGTGCCTCTTATTTCTCTGGGCAAAAAAACGGTCAAGCAACCAGTCTACGTAAGTTTTCCATGAAATTCCAATCCCAAATCCTTGATGGGTGGATATGTTGGTCTGTAAACCACCTCTGAAAGAAGAGTGTGTGCATTCCTATTTTCTCTTGGTAACTGTTGGAATTTATTCCTCACAGGTGGTTGATGTAGCAAAGGCAATTATTAATGCAATTAAGAATCCTGATGCAAAAGGAAAAACATATGCCTTGGCTGGGTAGGTCACTTCTTCTGATTCTAATGAACTGTAGTAGATCTTTTTGGTGTCAGTTTTTGGCATGCTGCACAGTACATTTAATTTCTCCATCCATGCACACAGTTAGAGCTGCAATAAATTCCACCTCCTTTTTGGGAGGAAAAATGGCTCAAGCTCTTACTGTGAGTACTCTGAAAATCCTAATCTGGGCCCCACTGCATTTCCTGTGATGCATGTGCACACAAAGAAACAGACGGCTTGGGAAACATGCAAGACAACAAGGATTTGGGGAAAATTCTGGTAAAGCTGTGTGGAAACTACTTGGAATTAAATGGCTTAGAGGCAGTGGATCTACAGTTAGAGACTGGATTTACAGGTTGCCCAGAGCAGCTGTGGCTGCCCCATCCCTGGCAATGTTCAAGGCCAGATTGGACAGGGCTCTGAGCAGCCTGGGACAGTGAGAGGTGTCACTGCCTGTGGTAGGGGTTGGAATGAGATGGTTTTTAAGGTCCTTTCCAATCCAAACCATTTTATGTTTCTCTGATCTCTTGGAACTTTTCTGGAGAACATGTCGGTTGAAGGCTCAGTTTTCATGCCTATAACCTCAGACCTTGGCATATGAGAGATCCTGGGTTTATCAAACTGCTCAGCACTGTGCTCTTGTGCTGTCATGGAGCTTCTCAGAATGTCTTGGAATGGCAGCAAATTGCCTGGAAAACCAAGGGAGATACCTGGCAGCTCAGTCTGAGCCATCTAGAGAGCCTAAAATACCAAGGCAGAATCTGAACAAGAAAGGAATGGAAGTTCCCAATGGTTTATGTTACTCTTAGGCAGGTGGATGGAAGACTGCTTCATTATCTCCATCTTGAGAGAGGAGGAATGCATTTTTTGGACAATTCACCTTGCTTTTAAATAGAAAAGATATTCTTAGTCAAGTAAAGGCAAGTGAATCAATTTCCCTGCAGCCATTTCCTACAAAAGATGGGATGACTTGTTAATAAAATGTCCTTAATTCTCCATTTGCTTTCTGGCTTCCGAGTGGGCTTGAACAAACTCCTGTCACAGTGCTGGAACTCTTGAGTTCAGAATTGGAGTCAGCATGGAAGGAGGCACACTCAGGTGTGTTTTAAAAGCACACAGAATACACTTCATCCAATGTGGTTGTGGTGGGTTAGCCTTGGCCAGCAGCCAAATGCCCACTGTTCCTTTCTGCTACTTCTTTTCCATGCTTTTCCCCAGCTCCAGGATGGGCCCTTCCACAGGCTGCAGTCCTCCAGGATAAACCTCCTCCCTGTGAGCCACAGGGGAATCTCTGCTGACAAATTATTTGGATTGAAGAAACAGGCTTTTTGTAGCCTTGGGGATGGAGGGTTTAAAATGTTTTTTTTTTTCCTCTTGCTGCAAATATTGAAGTGTAGCTGACTGAGGTGTGATGTTTGCTGCTTTCCCTTCCAGCCCTCACCGGTACCTCCTGTATGACATGGTCGAGTACATCTACACCGTTTCCCACCACCCCTTCATTCCCTACCCGCTGCCACGGCCTCTCTACCAGTAAGTGAGATCCTAATTCAGTAAGCTCTTGGCAGCACAGAAGCATGAGTACCTGTTGTATGGGTTATTTCCTCTGCCCAGTTGTTATTTAGTGTGGTGGAGTTGCAGAAGTTGCCTTTCCTGAGGTGCTTGTTAGCCAGTTTTGAGCCTTCAGCTCAGGGACAGGCCTGTATTTGATGAGCTGGTACATGAAATGGATGGTTATAGTGAGCTTCACATAGCTGTTCATTCCAGAGTAATTTCTCCCAGACATCTAGGGACAGGATGAGAGGACATAGCCTCAAGCTGCACCAGGGGAGGCTCAGGTTGGACATCAGGAAGAATTTCTTCACAGAAAGTGTGGTTGAACATTGGGATGGGCTGCCCAGGGAGATGTTGAATAAATAACTGGACATGACACTCAGTGCTCTGGTCTGGTTGGCAAGGTGGTGATCAGCAAAGGTTGGACTTAGTCATCCTGGAGGTCTTACCCAACTGAAATGATTCTGTGATTGAATGGCTTTGCTGAGCCGAGAAGTAGCAAAAGGTCCTAATTCGGTAAAATTAGTAGCAAACCAAATGATTTTTAATAATACCACAGGGAAGATCTGTGTGTATGTTGCTGAATGCAGGCCCTGACAGATTTTTGCACACAATCTTAAGGATCTGATTAAGAGCTTGGGCCTGATCCTTAGGGAATAATACATCTTTTTGAAGAGCTACCCCAAACAGTAAATGCCGTTTCAGAAGTTGCCCTCAGCATGATGGGACTACGTTATTATTTGGCATCCTGGTCCTCCTCATTTTTAGTACAATGCAAATTAATAAGCTTAATTAGTCACCAGAGTTAGAACCCTCCTGCCAGTGGAACTCAACATTGGATCCATGGAAGTGCTGATGGATAACACTTAGAACATCCTGAACTGTTGTGGCTGTTCTGTATTGGCTGCAAGAGGCACCAGGTTATAACGTGGCTCAGGTGACACAGAGCAGCTTGTTAAAAAGGTGCTATGTGGTTGCTTCTTAGTTTTAGTCACATTTGCTGCAGTCCATGTTATGCTTTTTTGTTTATGAGCTAAACTAAGTGATAGTTCATATTTTTGAGAAGAGAATGCACCTAAAAGGCGGATGAGTTGTGTTTATGTGCAGTAACTCAGGAGCACTCTAATCTGCCAGGTAAGGACTTCAGCAGGAGGTTCTGCCTGTTCAGTGAGAGATTCTGCTGTTGGTCCTGAGATGCTGAGCAAGAGCTGTAGTATTATTTTCTCTTCCCTGTCAGATTTCCTTCTTTCAAGGGAATCTTCATTTCTCAAAACTGCAGATACCCCAATCCTTACCCTTTTTATAGATTGCTCCAGATTCCACCAGCTTGTTTGTGTTGCTGATAATTCATTTAGTTGTCAGCAAGTGTGTTTTCTCCTGGAGGCATTCAATCCAGCTTCGTGACTAATTGGATTGCTGCCTACACTGGCAGGGAAGAGAGTTTGGATGAAAGGCAGGGGCAAGACTAAGCCCTCTGGTGTGTGGGGAATTGGATGTGGAGTTTACTTTCCCCTCCCACTAATGCTCATTTTAACTTCTAGAGATCTGTTTTTCCATTCCATCCAAAGTAAAATAATACAAGATCCAATAATTCAGGAACAGTTAATTACCAGAAACACAACTAAGAACACGAGATGTGGCTGGCACATCTCATGCTTTAATGAACTCTGAGCTTGCAAGAACAGCTTCAGAACAAGCTCTTGCTCACCATCTATTAAGTCTGAAATAATTTTTACCAGATTTCTTTGTATCTGGATAAATGACTGCACTTTTGCAATATTTCTTCTGTTCACAGTTTAGTTGCAAGATTCTTTGAGATGAATCCATTTGAACCGTGGCTGACGCGGGACAAGGTGGATCGGGTAAGTGTGGGACCAGCCAAAAATGCCTCTTGGGAAATGTTTCATTGTGTGTTTGTAACTCCCACTTGTATTTTTGCATTCCCCAAAAATACATGGAATTGAAAACAGCCAAAAGTAGAGGTTGGATGAGCAAAGTGAGGGAGGCAGTGCTCCCCACTCTTAGTCAGTTTATGTACCTCTGGGTGCACTAAGATCATTTCCATCATCCAGGGAATGGTGTTTTTAACAACTGAAGTTGAACTGACAACCTGCACACATCCCAAAATCTCGCTTAACATTCAAGTGCGTTTCCTGGGAGAATGTTGTCATTTCATGTTTATTCCTGACTTCTCAGAGTGTTTCATTGGGAGTGGAGAAATAAGTTGCAAAAAACCAACTGCAAGCAAGGAAAAAGTAGCAATTGGCAAGTATTAGTGTCAAATTTTGGCATATGTGTAGGCTAGCAAAGATAGTCATGTACATTCCCTAAACTTTCTGCTTTCTGAATTATAGAGTGGCTCTCCCAACTGTTCTGCAGCAGTAGAATTTCAATATATTTTGTTATCACACAGTATCAATAGCCTACTTAACCTGATTGTCCCCCAGGATATAATTGTAACATCTCCAAAAACCTTTCTTCCAGTTGCCTTTGTAGTTTCTTGAGTTAAATTTCATAAAATAAGCCTGCACCAGATCACTAAAACTGCTGCAAGTCAGCTGTAGCATAGGTGGTGTAAGAGGGAGTTTCTCCATGTCACTTCTGAGTCTGGTTGTTGTTCTTTCCAAGCTTTCCTTCGTTAAATAAGCTGTACAGTATTAGATGTGTTTGACTTAGAAGACCTTTCAAGGAACACCAGCAAAAGAGAGATCTGTTTTCTAGAATATGTCATATGGGTTGCATGTATGCTAATGGAATTAACTGTTTGTCCTGTGCATGTTCTAAACCATAAACAGAGCAAAACAAGCTACCAGAGATGATAATTCAACACAACATTTTCTTGACAAGTCAGAATATCCATAGTTGAAGTTCATATATAGCCTTGGAGTTCTGCATAATTTTGTGGTTGTGATGCAGTAACCTCCCTGATAATGTATGGAGAGGAAAGGAAGGCACTTCCTGCATGGTATTTATTCCTGAATTAAATCCAGAAGGACTTTTTGCTGGATGCAGAATACCTGTACCTCCTGTTGAAGGTCTTGGTACTCAAGACCTTGTGTAATTATGCCACAGTTCTGTTTGAATCTTTCCTCTTCCTCTACTTCTTCTGGCAGGAGAATTATTGCATTGGGTGTAAAGCTATTCATTTCAAGTAAATTATCTTTTTGTTTCCTTACCCTCTCTATTCTTGCTGAAGTTTCACACAACAGACATGACCTTTCCTGACCTTCCTGGTTTTGAAGAGCTGGGGATTGAACCAACCCCCCTGGAACAAAAGGCCATCGAAGTCCTGCGCCGTCACCGCAGGTTCCGCTGGTTGGATGCTGAGCTGGAGGAAGTAAAGCCAAAAACACAGCCCATGTAACACTGGCAAGGGGGATACTTAAAACTTCTTAAACTGCCTTTGGATGACCCAACTTCTTTGGAGAACTGTGTACATACTGAGTAAAATGTATGAATCATGTAAACTATTTCACCAGTGTTGTCTTTTCAGTTAAGGGGGGACTGTCACTGCAACACAGATTTTCTCTCTGCCACAAAAGCAAATAACGGTTGCTTAGCTGGTGAGCATTGTAATGTTTTGAAGGTTGGGACTAGAGGGAACGTGCCATACATCATACTTGTCCCTTTCTCCCTTGGCTCTCAAAGCAAATGTATCACTGAGCTTTAGGTGCTCAAATGGTTTCAAGAGTGCAGTTTGGGACTAGATCATCCAGAACGGGCCCTTTTAAGTAGGGATTGCTGGGAATGCCACCTGTTCAGACTGTGAGATCTCAGACAAAGCCCTGGTTTTAAGATTTTGACTCTTTTGAACTTGGCTTTCTGTGCTGAACACAGCTCTTAAAGAAAGTGCCTGCCTCCTTTCAGGGAGTTGGAGAGAACCACAAGGTCGCTGAGCCTCCTTTTCTCCAGGTGAAACACCCCCAGCTCCCTCAGCTGATTGCTGTAGCCAGAGAACAGAGTCTCTCACTCTTTCTGTATTGCTAAACTACTGTGAAACTCCTGGGCAAAGTGTTTTTCAAATTTTAAGAGCTTACACATTTTGTTTTCCACATCAAAACCGCTGCTGCTAATGTTTACTCTGTGAGAAAGAGGTGGGCTCTTGTGATAGTGTGAGTTTTTTGATCATGCCTTCGAAGGAAGTATTAAATTTGGCTCTCATGTATTGCTTATTTTTCTTTTGATAACATAAGTTCAATGCTTTTAAAATAAATCTGTCAGTTCAAAAGCTAGGGCAAAACTGGAAGTGCATATTGTTAGTAATTTGAGCCTCAACTTTTATTATTTTTGACTACCAGCTTTTCTCTATCAGACCCTAACTGTAGTCTCATTAGCACTCATTTGCCAAGTGTGGCCCTGATCTTGATTTATTGCATATTGCTCACATCCTGCTGTGAAAGCACTCATGTTTCAGTGAGCTGCTTCACAAGAGTACAGAGATGCAATTATCACATAGCCCTGCATGGCTAACGAGCAGTTTCCATTTTCAGATGGCAAAGTGCTACAGGAAAAGCTGGCAAAGGCAGTGTTGGAATGTTAGGTGCCAGTTCTAGAAATGTTTACCATGGTGCAGTGATTTATTCCCCACCCCCCCATTCAAAGCACAGTTTTTCCAGTTGTACCCCTGAGCTCTCCTACAGGATCTTAATTCAGACAGCCATTAGAGAGTGGGAAAGGGGTGAATATCCATGACACATTTACTTTAAGCAGCTGTTCCACATCAGGAATATGGGTAAAGTGAAACATCACACCACAATACTTTGCCTTACAGAGCACTTCCCACCTTGCAGAAACTACACTCTGCTTTCTCCTTAGTTACCTTTCTAAAGCAATTCCTTTATTTTGTAATACAACCCTGAGTACAGAATTGCCATAATCCGTAGAATTGCTAAAGTTGGAAAAGACCTCCAAGATTGTTGAGTCTTTGGTTACCACCTTGGCAATTAGACCAGAGCACTGAGTGGCACATCCAGTGGTTTCTTGAACACCTCCTGGGATGGAGGTTCCACAGTGTCCCTGGGAAGCCCCTTCCAGTGCCTGATCACTCTTTCCATGAAATTCTTCCTGATGTCCAACTTGAACCTCCTCTGGCACAGCTTGAGGGTGTTTCCTCTTGTCCTGTCCCTTCTTACCTGGGAGCAGAGCCTGATCCCCAGGTGCCCCTTCCTCTCAGGGAGTTGTGCAGAGCCAGAAGGTCCCCCCTGAGCCTCCTTTTCTTCAGGCTGAGAAAAGCTTGAAGGTTTCTCCAGTTGCTTAGAGGGCAGATTTTAATGACTGAGAGGAGCATTCATGCTGGCAGTAATTATTCTGTAGTTACCTCTCTCTCCCTGCTGTTATTTCTTCTTTTCCCTCTGCCCTAAGAAATGCACATGGATATGATTCTATGAAATGAGATCAGAGCACTGTTGCATTTAAAGTAATCAAAATTCTGAATAATTAATGAGAATATTATTGCAACTTATTTGAGGTAGGGGAGCAGAAGGTGAAAGGGCACTGACAAAAGAGCAAAGGGAAGCTGGTAGCAGAACTGAGAACAGTTGTGGTGTGCTGCTATTGGGCATCTTTCCTGGGACTTACTCCCTAAACACGACTCCTTCTTGGAAAAGCTTAACATCAGTTGGGCATGTTGCAAACTACGGAATGGAAATTTCCTTTCTCATCTTCACTAGGGAACGTCTTTTGTTGCCTAGATCCTGGTTTGGAGCAGAATATGGAATCCACAGCTGGAGAAACATCTATGGCAACACGTGTAGGTTGCTTTACCCCTATAGCCCCAGACCTGGCTTGCACTGAAATCACCAGTAGTCGGAGCTGCTGCTTAGCAAATCCTGATCCCGGTTTTCAATCCACCTCTTCCGGAACCTCCTTGCCCAACATTCATCCTCTGGGCTGAAAGAACTGATTAAAAAGCCATTAAATACCTCCCTTCAAAGTTTTTTGTATAAACGCATCTGAAGGGTAGTGTCGGCTCACTGTCCTGATGGACATCGGGGACGTGGTGTCCCTCAGGAGTTCTTACTGGGACCTGTGCTATTTAATATCTTTTTTAATAATGTAGTCGAAGGGATTGAGTGCACCCTCGGGAAGTTTACAGATGACACTAAAGCAGAGTTGTCACACCTGAAAGACAGGATGCCATTCAGAGGGACCTGGCACAGGTTGCCCAGAGAAGCTGACTGACCCTGGAAGTGTCCAAGGCCAGGCTGGACGGGGCTCTGAGCAACCTGGGCTAGTGGAAGGTTGCTCCCCTCCATGGCAGGGGGATGGAACTGGATGATCTTTACCCTTCCAACCCCAGCCATTCTGTGATTCTGTGATTTTGGCTATAGAGGTGCATATTCCTTGCTTTAAAACCATTGAGTTCACTTGTCTCAGGATTATCTCTGAGCCTTGCTATTGCAAACCTCCTCTACATGGAGGAGATGCCTCTCAGCTTCTGGTCCCTGGTCAAAGCAGTCTGTATCAAGAAGCAGAAACCCCATTCTGCCAGAGGAGCACCTCAGGTGCTGTCAGGGATTTGTCCAACTGCCTGCACTGAGGAGCCTTTCAAGTGTGCTCAGGTGTGGTTGGAGGGAAGACTGGAGGCAAAGGTGACAACAAACTGCTTAAAGCAGCCCTAGGTGGGAGTGAGGGAGGCAGATGTGGGGCAAGGAATCAGTTTGGCTCTAGCAGTTGTGGTTGTGAGAGCTCTGCTGAGCTGCTCATGGCACTGCTGCTTCTCTGCACCCAGCAGTGCCTGTGGTAAGTCACTCTTTTGCCTTTTTGCTGTCTGAAATATTTGTCATGGGCTTTACAGATTCATGAATGGATGGTTTTGCAAGCTGAGGCTTCAGTGAGCAGCTGAAGAATCCTCTCCTGGAGACATCTGGTTTCTTCTGGGTTTGTGTCTTGTGGTTGGTTTCTCAGGGCTATAATGGTATCAGCACCTCATTTTGTCCCTGTTAAGGAGTTTGTGTTGTCTCTCTGCTGTGGAACTACTGGGATGGAAGGCTTACATTTATGTTCTAGTCTTTCTACGAGTGGGTAGAGTGCAGGATTTGTTCTCTGTGAATTTGTCCCGTCTTTGGCCAACAGGGCTTCCTCAGGGAAGGATGGAAAATAGGAGCACATATACATTCTGTAGGTACAGCTTCCTTAGGAAGTTCACCTCTAGCTAATGTTGCTGTTAATTAAAATGAAGCTGGTGCTGCCACTGCGTTTTTTTGAGCTTCTAAAGGCTGAGGGCAGCCTGGGTAGCAGAGGTTGCATCCCAAGAATGTGTCAGAGCAGTATCAGTAACACAACTGAGTGAGAATGCAAACAAAAGATGTTCACCTGTTTCCAGTTTTGACAGCATTTTTCTTACCTGTTTCTCCCACGTACACCCCATGCTTTATACCCTTAAGTTTGGGTTGGGTAGGAAAGAAAGAGCCACTCATTTTTTCATGTTTGTTGCTCCCCAGACCACCTTATTCCTTTCTTTTTCCTGCCTTTAGCGTTTTTCCAGCCTGCACTTCAGTGCATTTATGAATCTTTAACAAAAGAAGAATAACCTCTCACATCCTTGTGTTTTCTTTAAACAAGAAAAATCTATGATTGATTTATGATAAAAATCTATGATCTACTTATGATACAGCATAAATTAAAGAACAATACCCTTCCCCATTAATTAACTTTTTCTGTAAATATTTGAAATTTTTCATTCTAATCTTCAAAAACTGGCTTAAGTCTATTTGAAATTTCTAATCTGGCTTACCCAGGCCACTGACTTCATTTTAGAACCACGGACTCATCATCCCTGGGCAGCTTATTCCAATGCTTGATAACCCTTTCTGTGAAGAAATTCTTGCTGTAAAGGACAAAATTCAGAAATGCAGAGGAAATGCTTCCCTCCTTGTCTGTGTGCTCAAGCCTTCTTGGCTTTACTGCATGTGCAGCAGGAACACCTTGGCAGGAAGAATTTGAAAAGGAAGAAAAGGTTTTATTCTGTAGTGTTTGGTGGAATGGAAAGAAGAGCCAGTCTGGAGACAGGAGCTATTTAAGGGACAATTACCTGCCAGTTTCTTTAAGGGGAAACTAAATCAGAGAACAGACAGAATCATTTAATTTGTTGCTGGGGGATTAGATTAGTTCTAATCAAACCTTATGTGGTGAAATTGTGATAATCAATAATAAGATAATTTAAAAAAAACACACTGCTTTTATTCACATCTTTTTTTGCTTGACTTCTCTAAAGTCAGGAGATAAATTTAGATTTATCTTTTCATTTTCCTCCCTCTTTGTGAAGCTGCAGCCCTGTTGAAACATCAAGTGTGCTCGTTATCAACAGGGTATAGAGCCCTGTTTGCATCAAGTGTGCTCCAGTCAGGATCAGTGAACCATTGAGCCAAATTATTATTTGAATTTCATGTCTTGTGTTGAAAGCAAGAGAAGGAAAATTGTCGTTTTCAGAAAGTTAGACAATTTACTATTGGTTTCACCTGTTTGTCACTATTTCTGTCCATATCACAGCACAAGTTTTCCATTCCCATACATAGTACAGATAGTTCCCTTCATTCTCTGGTTTAATTTTTTTTCCTTGATGTTTGTCTTGTTGTTGATATTCTGGGCTTTGTTGATGCTATTTAGTCTGCTGTATATCTCTCTTCCTGTACCCATTTTCCAGTGCAGTGAATTTTGCATTAATTTTCTGGTACATAACCTGAGATTTTTTTTAAATATTCAGCAGACTGGGAGCCTTTTTCCCTTGTGCTGAGATCCAGGTGAGGTGAGGACATCCACCAGCTTGGCAATTAATTACCAGCTCTGAGAGGGCTAAAGGGCAGAGCTGCTCATGGCCAGCCACCCAAAAGCCCTCAGTAAACTGTGTAAGACCAAAGACTGCCAGGGACAGAGAGGGTCCATCAATCCCACAGGGCAGATCAGGGTCACATCCCATCCTTTGTGCCTGGAATCTGGGGCTCTGCATGGAGCTGCCTGCTGGAAACCAAGCACTGACAATACCTGGGTGTTCAGCTCAAATTTCTGTAGCAAATGTGATTTTAGCATTTGTTTTATACTTCCCTGACACCTGCAGATTGTGCCTGCAGTTATCAGTCACGGCTGTAATCTCAGATTAGATTTCAAACCACGTTTTTCCTGATTTTCAGGCGACTCGGCGTTACTTCAGAGCATGCTTTATCCATCTGTTCACTGTGAATCTGCTTGGAGTCCCTAGTTCTCCCAGACAAGGCAGAATGGTACCTGGCAGTGTATGTTTGCCTGCAGAATTCCCCAGAAATGTGCCATCTGTTTCCAAGTGCCTAAAGCAACAACGGGAATGGCAGCAGCTTTGAAGCCCAAGCCACACCTCGCTTGTGCCCTGCTGTGGTGGGCACACAGAGCTCTGAAGTCAGTGCTGGCTCCTAATTCCATTTGTATTCCCGTTGCACTGGTTCAAAAGAGATTTGCAAATGTAGGTCAGTTCTGTGTGGATTATTTAACAGGAATCCTCGCTGGAAGTGTTATTTATGCAAGTTTCAGGACTCAAATCTGGGAGCTCCATGGTGCAGTGGCACACATCTTCCAGCTACTGCTTTTGTGGGAAGGGGAGTTAGATAAAAGGGAAATTCTCATGGCCCACGAGCAATTTGAGGAGGTATTATCAATTTGCTATAATTCAAGGAGTAGTGATGTTGTGCTAGAGCTCTGTGCTGACAGCCTCATCCAAAAAAAGGCTGAGACAAATATTTGCAAACCTTCATGAGCAACTCCATAGCATTGCCAAGTTTGTTTTTGCACTGTCTTTAGACTTTGAATTTGTGTGTCTGTTGGGTTTTTTTTTTTGTCGTTGAAGGTGTGTGGGTGCTGTTAGTGTGGATGAACTGAGCCTGGCTCCTTCTTCACCCTGCCCTAGAAATGCTCCCTAATGTGTTCAGCTCTGCATCGAGTTCCATGTCTCTGGGACTGCCATGCAAGTCAGTTGGTTTAAGTAATAGCACACTGTGCTGCAGTCTGCTGCATAATTATACACTTAATTAGATTCACAGTTTGCTACCTCTGTCACACTGTGACAGGGCTTGCTGCTCTTTAGGGAGGGCAAAAAAACCTCATCTGCTTATAGCTCAGAAAAGCATCACAACATTTGATTTTCTCCCTGAAGATTTGAGTTCCTCTTAGAAGAACCTGCAGAAGAGATTAAAGCTCAAGTAATTACTGCTTATTAAATGTTGGTGGTGAAAACCCCCCAATTAGCACAGGTCTTTGGGCTTGCAGGAGAAAAGCCCTGAGAACAAGATGATGATGGCAAACACAGAGCCATAGGATAAGCAGAGAGGAAATTTTAGTGTGTGAGTTCTGAGGGAGCTGTGATTGTGAGGTCTTACATCACCATCACAGAATGGCCTGGGTTGGGAGAGACCTTAAAGATCTTCTCCTTCTACCCCCTGCCATGGGCAGGGACACCTTCCACTAGCCCAGGTTGCTCAGAGCCCCATCCAGCCTGGCCTGGAACACTTCCACGGATCCAGGGGCAGCCACAGCTTCTCTGGAAACCTGTGCCAGGGCCTCACCACCCTCACAGGGAACAATTCCTTCCCAATATTCAATCTAACCCTGCTCTGTGTCAGTGTGAAGCCATTGCCCCATGTCCTGTCACTCCAGCCCTTGTCAAGAGTCTCTCTCCATCTTTCCTGTGGGCTCCCTTCAGGCACTGGAGGGGAAAATGAGCTTGATATCTCATTAGGAGAATCACCTTCACACAGGGCAAACATGCTTGTTATTCTACACAATATCGCTCTTCAAAGGATCTTCCTTATACATGTTAAATCTGCCTTAAAGCTCTCCGTGATGGGCACTGCTTGTGTGTGTCAGCAAACACAAAATAACCTTAATTTACCATTATTCATTTAAAACAATAGAATATTTTGGAATGTAGGTACCTGTGGGGCTCTGAGCAACCTGGTCTAGTGGAAGGTGTCCCTGCCCATGGCAGGGGAGTTGGAACTGGATGAGCTTTCAACCCTTCCAACCCAAACAGTTCTATGATTCTATAATTACATCATTTGATCCTTCACAGAGAAATCCTTCCATCCTTCTCTGTGAAATGAGATGGAAAAAATGGGCAAAAAAATTTCATTTCTCTGTTCTTCCTCTTCCTTTCAAGATAGAAGCCTTGGAGTGTCTGACTGCTTGAAGCCTCCACAGATGGGCTGTTTCCCTAAGCATGACACTGCAACAGTGCAGCATTTCAGGGACTGTGTCAAATTGTCCATGCTTTTAAATGTTCAGAGACATAAGCCAGGGTCTCCCTCTGTAAGGGAGGAGTCCCTCACAACATCTTGCTGGTGCAATTATGGCAGATTGCATTTGCACAGACCCTGCTAAGCTACTGTGAAGGTGATTATTGTGCATTTAACTGAGCAGTGCCAGGATTTAGGAACCTATGCTGTTCATCAGGGAAATGGTTGTCCCTCTGTGTCCCTTGGCACTGATGAAGCCACACCTTGAATGCTGTGCCCAGATTTGGGCCCCTCACTTCAAGTAAGGTCCCTTCTGTTCACAGCATCCCAGCCTCTTTGCTTGATAACCACATCCACTATTTCTTCACCAAACTGGTCACTCTCTCCCTTCTTCACCATTCTTAGTTTAAAACTCTCCTCATCTGGCTGGACAGTTTTCTGTCTTGGCTTTTTTAACTCTTGTGATTTCATCACCTCAGAAAGATTACTAGGAACAGGAAAGATTCAGTAAACTTTGACCAAAAATATAATATAAATAATAATAATGCAAGTGTTTCATAGCTCTGATCTGTAGCAGTTTCCCATAATGCTGTTTAGGTTAATTTTGCAGTGCACACAGCCCATAAATCCTGCAATAGAAGAAACACTCAAGCTCTGTGTTTAAAAAGGGCTCCTTTGCCCCTGCTCATGGAGGGCTGTTCCAGAACTCCACATCACTGACCCTTAGAAACCTCTCCCCAATTTTCAACCCACATCTTTCCTTGGAGAATGTAGGTAAACAAGTGCATATGTTCTTATGCCAGGATTGTCTTTTAGCATAGAAATTTCTCTCCTTTGTGTTTTTACCCTCCTGGGAAACCAAAGAAGCAATCAACTTCTTAGGCAATTTCATTTTTTTAGGCAAGACAAGGATTTTTCTTAACTGCTTTCATAGTCTTGTCCTATTGATCTCTTGTAATCATCCTGTAATCAAGCAGCAAATGGAGCCTGCATTCTTTTTCAGTCTGAACACATAACAGAGGAGAAATGCTGATCGATCTTTGAACAGACACTGTTTATTTCATGTGATTTCTACAGTTATAATCCTTTAGTTCACCCAATTGTTTTGATTGATTTCCCAGCCTTTCTGAAAAAGCCTAATTTAACAAACTAATTATATGTCTCTTCATTGTCAAAGCTATATAAGCAGCATTTTAGAAGTGATATCTGGAGTAGAAACTAGCAACTATTTTTGGTAACGAGAATGAAAAACCAAGCAAACCACAAAGCAACCAGATCTCCTTGTCCTCTCCAATTAAAGAATAGATGTTTTTTGCAAGATATTGCCTGTGGAAAAACAAACAAACAAAACAAAAATATGTAACTGCCTAAGAATAAAAAGGGTAGGAAAAAGTTTGTCTCCATTTGAGGTGGGAATATTGGGTGGTCCACAGCTTTGAAAATAAGGTTATGGGGGCAGGGAGGTTAAGGGAATGTACAAATTGATATCTACCTGAACCGGTTTTGGAGTTTAAGGAGAGTGTGTTTCAAGGTTGAATGAATGCCTCTGGAGTCCACAGGCAAGGACATTTCATTTTATTGTCAACAGGACTGAGAATTTTTAGAAGGAATTATTGATTTTTGCAAAATTTGCTTCCGCCCAGTCCTAAAGCTTGAAGCCCTCTGGCTCCTGCAGAGCATAGCTCTAGAGCAAGCTTTGTGGCCTATGTCCAGAGGGAAGGCAGGGGGTTTCCTGATTCCTTTCTCCACAGCAGGAGCCCTGGGAGGTTTTGGATGAGGAAAACCTGTGCTGTTCTTGGATCTGAGGCACTTCAGAGCTGGGTAAGGCTCAGGACTGTGTGAGAAGCTGCTGCTCTCAGTTGGATGCTGCACAGCTGAACGAGCAGCCTCAAGCCAGCTCTTGGGGTGAAACCTGGGGAAAGAAGATAAATGCATTCCTTAGGATGGAGCTACCCCAGTGGGGACTCTCATTAGCCAAGTGGGGGAGTCCCCCAGTTGCCAAAAGGGACACAAAAGTTTGGAGGTCACTGCAAGTTTAGGTGAATGCAAGGCAGTGGTTCATTCAGGTTAGTCCAGTGCAAGTGTAGTAAACACAAAGCCAAACACTGAAATATTTGCAAGACTTTAGGAAACATTCAGAAAACAGAGGCCTTGCTGCTTTGTGTCTCTAGTAGTTTTGAATTACCTAAATTCCTTCCTAACCTAGAGATTTGTCTTTTTCTTCCTTGAATGGTTTTCTGACACCTTTAAAATTGATTTTATCATCCCTATGAAACAATAGAAATAAAAGGCTGTAGTCAGGTTGCACATTTTCCAGTGGCCCACACTATCTTTGGCTGAAGATTTGCTAGCAGAACAGTTCTTATTCCCTTTTACAGCACCCAGATCAGGTTCCAGCTGGGCTTTGACCCATCTAATTTTCTCCCTGCAGATCCCCACCACATCCTTGTAGTCCTCTGGAACAGCTGCCCTTTCTTCCAAAGGTGATGAACAACCTTTCTTTGTCCTGAGTTCTAGCTAAAGCTCCCTGTTCATCCAGGCTGGTCTCCTTCCCCAGCATCTCACCTTTTGGCCCATGGGGATGTTCCTGCATCTGTAGGATTTTGTTCATGGAGAATTTAAAGCCTTCCTGGTCTCCTTTGCCCTTCAGCACTGCCTCCCTAGGGACTCTGTCTTCCCAAAGAGGCCAAAGTTTGACCTCAGGAAATTCAGGGTAGAAGTTCTGACACCCCTCCTTACTTCTTAGAGAAATCAAAACTTCATGACTCTGTCCAAGACATCCTCCAACCCTCACATCT
The DNA here is from genome assembly GCA_013397375.1 of Toxostoma redivivum. Taxonomy (NCBI): domain Eukaryota; kingdom Metazoa; phylum Chordata; class Aves; order Passeriformes; family Mimidae; genus Toxostoma; species Toxostoma redivivum. The sequence goes on from VXBI01004479.1 coordinate 75,665, forward strand.
CCCACCAATCCTTCTCTGGATGCCTTCCCTTGTCAGCTCCCTCCCAGCTGCGCCAAGAAATTCTCTTCCAGGAACCTCCTGTCCCATTTTCCCTCTGCAGTGTTGTATTTCCAGAAAAAACCTGGTAAAGTGAAGTCCCCCACCAGAAGATGATGTTAAGGGGTAGTCAGCAAACGAAATTACATGTGGATATTCACTTTTTCTCTTAGGGATTATGATCAGGGAGTTTTGATTATGTTGGGGTTTTAAACATTTTTAATCTGCAAACCCCTGTCTTCAGGCAGACACTTATTTTGGACACCTGGAGCAGGAGAGGGTCTCAAGGTAGGTTTGAAATGAGAGAAGATATTACTAATTTTAGCTTTCTGTCCAGGCTTGCAGCTGTGCAGAGATCTAGTCTAAATATAATTGTGTGGGAAGTAAAAAATTCTGCAATTTCAGGTCTGTGGTGAGGACTCCTGTATCTTCTCTGATGTGATGCAAGGAAAAAATTTTCATTGTGAGAGTTGTTCACTATTGGTAAAGCTCCAAGAGACAGTGACATCTTCATCCCTGGAGAGTCTCAAAACAAGGTAATTTTTAAGGAATCATATCAAGAATGGCTTGGCAGGGACCTTAAAGATCATCAAGTCCAAGCACAGTGGTTACTGTGATTGATCACTGGGAACCAAACAGTGGCCTCTCCATCTCTCTGTGTGCATGGTGTGCACCCAATGCTGTTACCAGTCTAAACAGAGCCGGGAGATGTCTCCAGATCACAATTTAGACAGCTTTGGGATACAGGGAGCTGAATTTCACCCAGGAGATGGAGTTCCTGTGCCTGCTGTGCCATCCCAAAGCCAGGACAAGCACTGCACTTTGAAAGGGTTCTCCAGCACCCTCCAAGGAAAACCAGATTTGATGGAGAGGAGGAGCTGATCAGCCATCCTCTCTAATTTAAGAGATTTTCTTTTCTCTGTGGCTGTTTGTGTTTCTTTTTAATCAGTTTAAACCACCCTGGGACAGCTCTGCCTCAGCTGCTGCTTGTCTTGAGATTTGCGAGGGATGAGCTGTGAATTAGGAGTGCTCAGTGTTGAAGTGCTTTTTCATCCAGGAGGTTTAAGGCACCTGGCTGAAATTCCAGACAAATCTCCTTAGTTACAGCATAATGGCTTACTGTAGATCCTGAAGAGAGATGCTTAATCAAGAATTTTGATTATGAGCTTCAGAATTCATTGATGGCAGGACTGATTTCTTTGTTTTCTTTTTCCATGCAAAAGTGCTCTTTTCCCTCCAATTTTCTGTGACGTTTTGTAGTTGTTTTTTTTTCTTGTTAAACTTTTCCACATTTCATTTGAACCATTTTAAAATAAAGTGAAGTTCCCCCTTTCTCCCCTCCTAAACAATCCTGCAGATGAGAATCTAAGCCTATTACTAAAGAAAAATTAAATTTCCAAGTGATATCTTGCATTTCAGGAGTCATTCCCACAGCTTTGAAATCACTATCTGCCTGTCTGGGGGGGATTTCACCTTGTCTTTCCCCTGTGGGACAAAGTCTTCCCAAAGCCTGAGGTCTTTGCACTTGGAGAAATGCAACTCCACTTGTTCCTTGTAAATACTTTCTGAAAATGATGGAGGAAAGCTGCATAATTCATCAGAGAAGAGTTCTGTTTTCTAAATAGTTGAGTTGCATCTCTTCCCACTTCCTACTTCTGTCTATATTCACCCCCTGATTAAAGCCAGGAACATGCAGTGAGAGAGGCAGGCAGGGATTTAGCCCCAAATGTGTCTCCCTCGCTTTCCAAAATGTTAACAGAGCACTCACACAAGCTCCCAGCGGGTTTAAAATGTGGCCATCCCACAGGAAGAGCCTTTGCTGAATTTCTCAGACACAGATCAAGATGCAGGCTCTGTGCTGCTCCCCCTGCTCAGCAGCCCTTGTGTAACCACTGCAAACTCGACATTTTTGAGGAATGTGATTGCAAACACCCAGAGCAAGGATCAGGAGACACCTGAGCACTGGAGCTCATCACATCTTATTTCCCACAAAGGCATTCAGGGATGAATTGTGTAAGGATTCTTCTCTGTTAACAACTGTTGAGGTCTTTTTTTCCTTTAGAAGGAGAATTTCTAGGCTTTGTTATATCAAAGATTTATGTCTTTCTGTTGCATTTAGTTGAAATCAGGCAGTGGTGGCACTGCTAGAGAGACAAGGGCAGCGGCTTGGGCAGAGACAAATCAGGTGGCACTTGAGTAAAGAGCATTTCTTGGACACTTTTAGCACAGGTCCTGCTCCAAGGCTGTATTTTATGGTTTAGAAGATGTGCTGGCATGTGAGCTGCCAGGGAATGAGCTAGTGAGGATTTCTAAGGCTGATTTGATTCGTGTGCTGCTGACAGTGGCTTAGAGGAGCCCTTGTGTTCTCTGGGGGAGCAACAGTGCTCTTGGGGAGTCATTTTCATCTCACAGACAGGAAAAGTTGTGGGAGCTCGTCTGTCAGTGGTTGGTGTCTCAAGATTCTTTGACAAGAGAACTTCACACACACTCCTATGGAGTTTGGGAAATTGGTCTAAAATTGTTACCATAAACAGGCTCAATTATTTTAAAATACAGATTATACTGACATAAACCAAGCCTCCCATAGGCATGGACACCTTTCACTATCCCAGGTTGCTCAGAGCCCCATCCAGCCTGGCCTTGGACACTTCCAGGGATCCAGGGGCAGCCACAGCTTCTCTGGGAAACCTGTGCCAGGGCCTCAGCACCCTCACAGGGAACAATTTCTTCCTGATGTCCCATCTAAATTTCTCTTCAGTGTGAAGCCACTCCCTTTTCTCCTGTCACTACGTGCTCTTGTAAAAAGTCTCTCTCTCTCTCCTCAGCAGATTATTATCAAAACAGTAAAAGGTTGAGGAATAGATACTTGGATAACAGATAATATGTCTGAAATTAATTATTTTTCCCCCACCCCTAGTAATAAATCCATCTCCCTGGATTTACCTCTTGATGAGGATATGAGTCTGCAATATTCACTTGTATAGATATTCCAGGTGAGAAGAGCTGCAGGTCTTGGTGGAGTAACATTTCATAATGAAGTTCTTATTATAGAATTTTGGTCTTAAAGTTCATTTAAGGCTGGAAACTGGTACAAAAACATTGGCCTGGCCTCGGGATCAAACTTATATTTTTAATACAAGTGATGGGAGCAAAACTGGTTGTACACTTCTCATTAGCAAACAAGTTTTAAAGTAAGTGTATGACAGAGCTCAGCTGCGTGGGATTGAATATGAATGACTGGGGCAGGAAAAATCTCTGGCAGTGTTTGTACAGCATAATATAGCTTGGATGTTGCCTTTGGGATATGTTGTAATGAAGACTCAAGGTATCTGCTCACTTTATTTTTGCATATGGTCCATCTAATATGTCTAATGATGATGGGTGAGAGACTTTTTCTGTTTTTTTCCTGTATTGAATCCAGCAACTAATTCATGTGCTCTCTCTAGTTAGATATAATCATCATATTAAAAAAGAATACTGAGGAAGAGTAAAGTCATCCATGTGAAGATCAGGGTATAAATGCAGATTTTTCTTTTGCAGTAAAGCTACTAAATCATGTCTTCCCAGACTGAAAACTCAGTGTTTGCACATGAAATTAAAGAGAAGAGGATATTTACTTTATCTGATCCCTTTGGTTCCCTACTTAGAGTGAAGAGCTTTGATCTGAAGTTAATAAAAGCGAAGCATATCTGTATAAAACAGATGTACCCAGGAGACTTTTCAAATAGCTTTTCAAAAAGTTTTTTGGTTTTCACTGAGGGCTAGGAAGTTTGGCCAAAAAAAAAAAAAGCCTTTTTTCAAGTTGAGATGCACAGCCATTTTTCTCTCTGACTCTTTAACAGAGACTACATGAGGAGATATCAGTCCTTTGACTCCAGAGCTGACCCTTGGCCATGCAGATTTGATTCTCCACCTTCCTGTTGGAAAATTCACATGGTAGAGAATAAGATTTTCATGATTAGGATGATAGTGGAGTGGCTGCAGAGTTTTAAGAGGTCTATTCAGTGTTACTTTTATATGCACTTCTGTAGGACCAGTGAGTTGCCAGAGTTCTGCTGAGGAGCTTCTTAAAAATCATGGAAATATTATCTGGAGGGCACCTCTGGGAATCCTCCTGCAAGGGCAAATTGCCATCAGGTCACATCAGCCATGGCTTTGCCTGTCTGGTCTTGAAGGCTTTTGCTGATGAAGTGTCTGTGACATGGGAGCCCTTGAAAATGATACCTTGTCTTTTGTGTTAACTCATCTTCCCTCACAAAAGCTTTGCAGGAATCTGTGGCTAAAGGAGAAAAAATGTGCCCACAGCTGCAGAAATAAAGATTAATTGGTTTGTTGCTTTTCAAATGAATTGGCGTATTATATTTTAATAGTTTAAGCTGGTTCTATATTTAGCACCTATACTTCTAGAAAAGATTAAAAGGCTTTTGTTCCACTGATCCTTAGGATAATCAGGCTTCAAATTGGAGATCAGGACATGCAGAATGGGTATAGGGAGTTAATTATTCAGAAACTGAATGGCTCAGATTTTTTCCTGTCTTTCAAAAGCTCTAAAGCCTAACATTTTCCAAAAATAGGGGATTTTCATAGAATCAGAGAGTCGTGGAATAGTTTGGGTTGGAAAAGCCCCTAAGGATCATCCAGTTCCATCCCCTTGCCATGGGCAGGGACACCTTCCACTAGCCCAGGTTGCTCAGAGCCCCATCCAACCTGGCCTTGGACACTGCCAGGGATGGGGCAGCCACAGCTTCTCTGGAAAACCTGTGCCAGGGCCTCAGCACCCTCACAGGGAACAATTTCTTCCCAATATCCAATCTAACCCTGCTCTGCGTCAGCGTGAAGCCACTGCCCCTTGTCCTGTCACTCCAGGCCCTTCTCAAGAGTGTCTCTTCCACTGTGGATGCATAGTTTCAAGAAACACCCTCATGGCCTTGGTCTCCATCTTCTGTCTTTCCAGGGGATGGCTTGGGGAAGCCTTGGAAGGCAGGGAGCCACATCCTGTTCTTTATCAGTTTCCATGTGTTTGCACAAAACAAGTCAGAGGTGCACAGGCCTCTGAGCTGCTACCATTCTATGGCACAATTCAGGGCCACAGGGCAGAATGCAGAATTACTCAATCAAGTGTTTCTGGGTGCCCATAGTCCAACCTGCTGCTCAAAGCAGCATCATATCTGACGTGAGGTCAGGTTGTGCAGAAATGTGTCAGCTTGGGTCTTGAAAACCTTTAACACCATAGACTGCCCATCACCACAACATCTCTGGGTAACCTGTTCCTGTGCCTTGATATTCTGCTATGCCTTTTTTCCCCATCCTTATGTCCAGTAAGAATGCCTCTTTCTTCAATTTAGGACCATTATCTATGGTTGTGTAGCTGGGCATGTGAGATCCCAGCTCTTTGGCCTTGGCAGAAGCCTGTCAGGGATTGGAAGGTGGCTTTAACATGTCCCCAAAGTTTTCTTTTCAGTCTTATCAAGCTCCATTGCCTCAGCTTCTCCTCACAGGACCAACTCTCAAGGCTGGACAGCTTTGGTGCCACTCCACTGAAGTAATTCCAGTTTACTTTTAAAGATTCCCTGAATAGCTGTTCATGCCTTCGGAGTGTTTTATTATTCATCTGAAAGGATGGATAATCGTGACTAAAACATTTTGTCTGACTTTCCTATGGGTCTATGCTCAAATATATGAGCACAGCATCTCTGTTTTGCGCTCCCTTGACCTCCTGTCTAGGTCACCTCTTTAATTTAGTGTCTCCCCCATGACACCCAGGAAATCCTATACTCTTGCTACAGAGAAAATACAGAGGTTTTGCCTTGGACTTGGATGAAGCAAAAGTAAGAAAAAAAGGTTCTTTAAAGTTTTTGTCTTACTCCTAGTGCTTGTGTCATTAATTAGGCAAAACAGCAAGGAAATGCTTCTTAGAAATGTACATCTGTGGTTTTTCAGGTAGCAGAAACCCTGGATATCACTGCATGTGTCTTATTATCATTGCAAATGTTAAAAAGTGCAAGTAATATATTGTTAATGTCGAGTTTTTCTGGCAATTCAGATGAGCACACTATGGATAAAGCCCAGATTCCCAACCCCTCATGCCACTACAAAAGAATGTTCCTTCCCTTCTCAGACTTGGTCAAGAAAATGACTTCAGGAATAGAAATGAATTATATAAGGCTGTACCCTGGCTATCTGACAAGCTCACATCTTCCCAGTAGGCACAGTACTAACTTTATCCCAGCACAGTGTTTGGGATCATATGAGTCATCTGATAACCTCCTCATTGTGCACTGACCTCAACCTTGGACCAAAATAAACAGAAATTCAATTACAAACCTCTCCTTGGTGCTCTCACCCTCCCTCCAGTGTGTCTGAAGCTCTGAGGAGCGTGGCGGCCTCTCAGGCTTTGCTTTCCTTCCCATCCGGCCATGGTGAAACAGGAGCTGAGCCTTGGGATGGGTTTGTTTGTCCTCTAAAGAGCCTCAGGCTCTGCCTCTGTGACCAGTGGGTCCAGCACTTGCTCTGCTCACTGCAGGTGAGCTGCTCCTGCCTGGTAATGAATGGAGTGCTCTGTGATAGGGGAAAAGCCATGCATCTTCCCCTGAAGGCAGCACCTTGTGTCTAACATCTCATTTCTTCACTTTCCCTGCTTGCATTAAGAGATGAGAAAGATTTTTTTTTTTTTTTGGTAGGTTTATAATTTTTGCCATTCTCTCTTTCTGACAGCCAGATGCAAGGTGAGGATCTTCAGGAAGAGACTAGAGCACTTGGAGTGGGGAAAGAGCAGGGAGGATCAGTGATAGGTATTTTTGGGATAAGTTTGCCTCTGAAAGAAGCCCACTTTGAAGACACAAACCTCTGTCTGTAAACAGGAATGACCAGCTGAGATATGCTCTGTGTGACAAGAGAGGGGTGGCACATGGCACACTGCCACACAGGGATATGGGCCTGTTAAAGCACTGCAGTGAGCAGAGATAACTCCAAGATAACCTCAGCCCTGCCATTGAGGGGTTTTGTGTCCTTGGGCACTCAGTTTGTGCCTCTTCCTCATCTACAAAACAGGGACCATCCCTAAGGTTAGCCTGTTCCAAAGCCACACCCTTTTTAGGGAAAGATTTAGGGTTTTGTAGTATATCTGGAGAGGATTCCGTGGGGCTAATTAATGGAGGGTGCTGAGCATCCCTGCACCAATAATAAAGCTGCTCATCTTCTAAAGCCTTGATTTAAATCTCACTGAGCTGTTCTCTGTGAGTAAATTATAGAACAAGTCTACCTTGGTCTCTGGAGCGATCCAGTCCTGATTTCTCTTGAAATAAATATTTGAAACTTCGCAGTGAAAAGCAGATCTTAAATTCATGTTACTCTGCGGTGCCTCTGAGCTGTTTGCTTGAAGGTAAACCCCCTTTCCTGTTCTTACTGTGCAACGATCATCTGTTCTCCAATACTTGAAACCAGCAAAACAGGAAAGTTATCCATGAGGAAAAAAAAAGGTAATGCAACAGTTTTTAAGGTGCATTTTCAGATGCATCATACAAAAACTCCCTAAAAGATTCAATAATATTGTCACGTATGAATTTACAAGGACGTGTGTATTTCTACAGCCAGGGGATAATTCTGTAAGTAAGTGTAACCCTGCAACCAAACATGCATGCAAACATCCCCAAATATACCTCAGGATTTGTACAAAGCCTGCACTTATGTGGCTTTAATAGCTCCCCACATACCTAGGCAGAGTAAAGGTTAATCTGCCAAAAATTCTATAGGTGAGTCAAGAAGTTTGGGTGGAAGGCACTACTCAAATATGGAATCATTCTGTTTAAGAAGACCCTTAAAAAGTTGGGACTTGCAGACACCAAACTTTTCAGGACTGGATGTGATAGAGAAAGAAAAGATGGTTCTGTTCTGAGAAAGAACCTACTCACTTAATTTGTACCCAAACTACCCTGGAATGAAAGGATTCTTTCATCTGAACCGTTCAGGCTCAATGCACCTTTTGTTTTACATGAAGCCTGAGGCATTCACCTCCTGTCACTTTGCTGGTGAAGTGTTTTACCTCCTTTATGATGAAATCAGAAGATCTTTGTATTCAGCAGAATGTTTCCTTTTCATGTCAGTTAGTTGGGAAAGATCTGTGCACCTCGTTCCTTTGAAAAATGGATTAATAATTCAGAAGTGCATTAACTTTGAATGTCCATAGTCAGGCACCTGAGAGAGAGTGATCTTGACTAGTTTGGAAAATTAACTTCCTCTTTCCAACATGTACCAAAACCACAAAAACACAGCAGTTTCTTGTGGAAATGGAATAACGAGCTCACACATAAGTTCAAGTTTCTCTGGAAGCAACATTCTTTGAGTCTGGGGTAAGATTCTGAGCTTGAGATCAAATGTAGTGCCTCAGTAATAAGCACAGAAGGAAAAAAAGGAGATGGAGATATTGGTTTGCTTCCTAAGAAATCAATATGAGATGATTTGGCATCGTGTAGTGCTTGGAACTCATTATGGAATTCCTTGGTGCAAGTAATGGCAATCACTTGGGGAAAAGCAGAGAGAAATCCATTTCATGATGATACCTAATTTTTTGTTCCTCACCCAATTATCTGAATTGCAATGTCAGTCTGTGCCTCTGACTTTATGTGCAGTCCACCCACTGAGAAGATTCTGGACATAAATTCTGTCCCTCAGAAGTATTTAGTTTGGTTTTTTTTTCCTCTTGCCACAAATTCTACCTTTTTCAATACCTTTCAAGGAGCAGCTCAGTAGCTTAAATAGATATCAAGTTTATATTTTAAATTTAAATCTGTCTGTTAGAATGTCCTAGTCCTTTCACTTTCTTTTCTGATCCAGGATAAAGTTCTGCATTTATTTGCCATCCTGGAAGTGAGAAGTCATCCCCAGTGACCTGTGGGTCCCATGGACCTCAGTCACCCTGGATGTAATCCTGATGCCTGCCAGCAAATGCCTGCATGTTTACCTAGGGATAATCAATAACACTTTGAGCTCAGAAAGTGATTGTTTAGTAGAGGCTCTTTCACTTGTCTTCCTGTGAATTAAAAACTGGTGATCAGACAAACCTCCTTTTGAGCAATGAGGATGGTAGTCCTTTTTCACTTGCAAAGATTTGGGAATTACTTTTTAACTGAGGCTGTCTGAAAATCTTCTGTGAGGGCAGTTCTCTGATGGAAAATGCATATTATTAGGCAGCAGCAGCAGCTGAGATTTAATGCCAAGAAAGCTTTTTATTTCTCCCTCTCTAAGATGAATAGAAGGAGTGATCCTTGGTTCTCTGCTCAGAGGAAATTCAAGAGCAGCTGCCAGGTGGGGATGAACAACAGCCTGTTCCTGTGCCTGTTCCACTCAGCAGCATCCTTGGAAGCCAGGCACTGGGAAAGGGTAAAGCAGGAAAACACAGGAGGCTGTTGCTCAGCGTTATGGTTCTTATAGGCAACCACTGTTGCATCCTCTTTCTCCTTAGGAGCAGGCAGAGAAAATGGGGGAAGAAAAAAAATGCACAGATAAGGCACCAAACCCCTTAATGACAAGCACTTAGAATTTCCACAGGTGTATTTCTTGTGCAGTGAACTGATAAAAAGTGGAGGGCAGGCACATGGTGGTCCTTTAGGTTATCACTTCCTTGGCTGTCAGAGGTTAGGTGAATTTACCTGGCATGAGTCAGGAGTGGACATAGAATCATGGAATGGTTTGGGTTTGAAGGGACCTTTAAGATCATCCTGTTCCACCCCCTGCCATGGGCAGGGACACCTTCCACTAGCCCAGGTTGCTCCAAGCCCTGTTCAGTCTGGACTTGGACTTTTCCAGGGATCCAGGGGCAGCCACAGCTTCTCTGGGAAACCTGTGCCAGGGCCTCACCACCCTCACAGGGGAGAATTTCTTCCCAATATCCAATCTAACCCTGCTCTGTGTCAGTGTGAAGCCATTCCCCCTTGTCCTGTCACTACATCTCCTTGTGAAAAGTCTCTCCACATCTCTTTTGTAGGCTCCCTTCAGGTGCTGGAGGGCTGAGCAGTTTGATGTTGCTTTGTTGCCTGCTCTGCTCAGCTGGATCCAGCTGCAATCTCCCCATAAGTCAGAGATAAGCAGCAGATAGAATCTCCTCAGAGCAGGAACAGCACAGCCACAGAAACCTCTGAATCTGTCCCTGCAAGCTGGGTAGGCTTACACGTAATTGAAGGAATGCTGGAAGCAAATCCATTAAGTGGGTTTTTAGTAGCACTGATGTCCTTCTAATACAGGCAGAGGAATGACTCTCAGGTCAGTGTTGTCTCTACAAGGAGCCTGGAGTTCCTTTTTCAGAACGTGCTCTTGCATTACCTTGGCAGAAACATCTGCCAAAGGGGCCCACTGGAGTGGAGAGCAGCCTGGTCCTTCCAGTGCTCCTGGGGGATGTGCCTGGGAGAGAGCACTGCTTGGCTGCAGAGCAAGAAATCTGTGCAAGAGCCTTCCCCTGAAGGCTTGGCAAATATTTTCCTTCTGTAACCTCCCTCATAAATTGTTTGGGAGCACACAGGGAGTGTTTTACTGCTGCAATGATCTCCACAGCCTGGGCATCAGGTGCTGCAAAGAGCTCAGCATTTACAGAATTATCTCAGCATTTGCAGAATTATCTCAGCATTTGCAGAATTATTGGTCATTTTGGGCTTACAAAAATAGATGTGATCTTTAAGGCTCCATTCCAATAGCTGGCTCTGATGACAGCTCAAAATGCCTCACAAAATGAAGTGCAGTTAATGCTATTTCTGTCCTGAGTTGATCTATGGGGGTTTTTTAGATTATTATTTTTAAATATTAATAGCAATGTCTCCACAAATGATCCAAAGTTCAGAATTCCACATTTCCTGATCATTTAGTCAATCTATCCTCAAGCTAGGTGCTAGTTATGCTAAAATGGCTGAAAGAGCACTTCTCAGCAGGGTAAAAAACTGCAGGATTAAGATCACTGTCCTTAGGTGAAATGATTCCCTTGGGAAAATCCTAGAGAAGCTGCTGGAAAATAAATACTTTAATTATTTTTAGATGTCTGGCAGTGAATCTGGCTGCTTTAGGGATGCTTAAGCTCTTCTTAAATTCAAGTGAGGTTCCTTATTCTTCCTCCAACAACAAGATGACAGCAATAGTTTTGATTCCACAGCCCTGTCAGTTCAGTTATGTTTGCTTAATTGACAGTTTGATAAAGCCTTGTTTGCAAATATTTTAGTAGCAAGGGTTTGACTGGCCCATCACACAGGCAGGGATCTATAACAGGAAAAGGTTAGGAGATGACATATGTTATAAAGAAAAGCTTTTTCTAAAAATCAGGGGCTACTCAGAGTTCTAGAAAGGGTTAGTATGTGATGATGTGTACAAACAGGAACTGAAATTTCTGGATTTCAGGGCTGTGGATTTAAAACATACTAGTAGCTTTATGGCTCAAATTCAAAAGCAGCTTCCACAATAAATTTAAGGCTCCTCTTTATGTTTTAACAAATAATTTAGGTATTTTCCCACAGAGGATTATTGACTTCAGTGAGAGCAAAGTCAGAAAAAAATTCCAGTCTGAACTGAAGCAACTGGAGTTTCAAACCTTGCTATGGGAAAGGCATGATGCATTTTTCATAGAAAGCAATAAAATATTAATTCCTTTTAGTCATTTAGATGAGCACTATAAAAAGAAGTATTAGAACTGGGGCAAAAAGAATTGCATTATTCAACCACATCCTCTTCATTACATGTTATTAAAGACATGTTCGATATTTTGAGAGGAAAAAGGCTTTTATCGTTCTGGTTATTAGAGTAAAAAGTTAAAATTTTGTCAGTCTTGGGAGATAGAACTGAGGCTGAGGCAGATGTTCCCACTCCTTTCTTTCTAAAGAAGTGAGCATCAACATTATAATTAAGGAATTTTGTTTGAACCCTTGTGCTGGAACAGCATTTTACAAAAATGCTCATCAGAAAAGCCCTCAGCAGTGTTAGAGCCTGGCTCCATTGACATTCCAGACTCCCTCCCAGTGATCCCAAAAGAGGTCAGAGGGATTCCACCAGCTGAGGAAAACTGGTCCCATGCCTGTTCCTCCAACAGTACCTAAGTTACTATAAAAGGCTTCTCCTGAGTCCAAGATTGTGTAGTATTTGCTCCTTACAATCATGGTCCATTGGGTGCTGACATCTTCACAGCAAGCCTTGACCTGGTAATGCTATAAAAAGTTAATTTTATGGATTTCTCATTAAACTCCATTAGGAAACTGTTGGATATAAGTGGATAAGGCAGATCTAATAGGAGAGATGTCATGGAAAGGGAGTGATTCACTGCTTTGGGCTGTGCACAGAGCTCAGATCCTTGGTTTAATCTGGTGTTAGGTGCCAGCTACATGTCTATAGTTTGACACCAGCACTAAGACAGAGCACTTTTTTCCTTAGCTCTTGGTGATCCTGAAACTCTTCTTCCCCTTCTGAGGAGCCTTTCCTGGATGCCTCAGGCTGGTCACATCCCAGTGAGATAATCTTATACTGGTGCTGTAGATATGTTCTGCAAGCAGCAGCTGGAGCTTGGAGAAAAACTTTCCTTGGAAACCCTTGCTCTCAAAGAGGTTTTACAGCAAAGTTCTCCCAGATCTGTTTTCAGGATTAACACAGAAGGCTTTAAACTGCATCCAGTGCTTAAAACTGTGACCCTGCCAAGCTCCAAATCTTGAAAAGAACCTAAAATTTGAGGTCTCATATCAGGCAAATTTGCAGTAAAGCTCTCTTCCATTGCAGTTTAACACACTGTTCAGATTCCATTAAGCTGTAGCACAGGACATAGCCAGGGAAGTGCAATGGCTTTTATTTTCTAGATAATGGGCATTTAAGATGAGACAACACTGTATTCCTGATAAAACAAGGGAGGCAGCAGTGCTGGGAAAACTAAAGGAAGAAAAGAAACAAAAAAGCAGTGAGCACCTCAGACTTTTTCTTGTCCTTTTTCTCTACCTTCCCTACCTCACTGAGCAATGGGGTCATTTATGTATTAGCTTTCCTTTTTTTTTTTGCCTGTTCACTTATGGAGCCAGTTCCTCTTGCTCTGAAATCTGATTCAGACTGAAAGAATCAGAACCTGTGGCTCTCCAGCGGTTTCTAGTGGTTTCCAGTAACAGACACAGATGATCTTTGCATGGGCAATTTCTGTCAGATATTTTTCATCCTCACCTTATCTGTGACTCTTACATTTTTTATTGAGCTTCTCTGCAATGCTCTGCTGCTTTCCAGCAATTTTCATGCAGAGGAAGAGATGGCTTTTGTTACAGAGCTGATCTTACATCTGTTTTTTATTGCTGTGTACTTGAAGATTGACTTCAGGTTCCAGTGGTCAAGAAGAGGGGAAGTTATTTCTGCCCTTTATAGCCAAGAAGGTGGGAATGCTGTGTGAATTTAGTCTGGTACTGGGTTTTGTACATCAGGTTGAGCTTTAATTGAATTTGGTGTCTATTTGGCTTATATCCAGTAATAATAATCCCAAAATATTGAGTTAAATGATCATACTACTGTTATATTTGAGGAGTCTGGTAAAGCCCTTTCTGCCCCAGCCAGAAGATTTCTTGATGTTAAGACTGCTCAAATAAGATTTTTTTTTTTCATGTTGCCTGTCTACCTCTGAGCTAATTTGCTTGTTTGTTTTTTATTTGGAAAGCTTCTGCTAAAAGAAAGCAGGAGGAAGAAAAATATTTGGCCGTCTCTGAAACAAAGTTGGTGGAAAATGTTTTTCTCTGTCTGTCAGAAGTTATTATATTCATTTTGCTACAAAGCTCTCCTACTTTTTAAGCAGAGCCAGAAAATTTGGCAGGGAGGCTATTCTGACATTGTGGTGCTTTCTGCTATCCTTGAAGAAATTTGCTCAATGCATTTTTTTTAACGTGCATTTCTTTAGAGACTTGACAGAGCTTTACTATGGAGATCCCTGAGGATTTCTTAGCTCTGGAAAGAGCTAAGATGGGATGGAGGGAGAGGCAGCTTGAGGTGAGAGAAGGAGCACAGTGCTGCCAGCTGTGTTCTCACAGGTGGGGACATGGCCCTTTTTTAGCCAGATGACCTCTAGAAGTCTCATCACTTCCATTCCAGGGGTGAACAGGAATCCCTGTGAAGGGCAGTTTGAGGTTACAGAAAGGCCAAATCCTTTCCCTCCTCTTTGTGGCTGGGACTGTGGACAGGCAGAGGGGGCAGGATGGATGCATGACACACTGGGGATGGGGGCTTCCCTTGCAACAGAGATTTCACATCAGAGCAGTACAAATCTCACTAAATCTTTCTTTATTGATCCTTCTCAATGAAAGAGAGGGTGGCATAAAATAAAGTGAGTTTTGTTAAAATACAGGCAATATCTAACAGCCTGTTAGAACTTGTATTGACTAGCAAATTTAAATGCAACAAATATTTACAGCTGAGGCGTTCTTTTGCTGCTGTTGGTTGTTTTTCTCTTGGATTTTGTCTGTTTGTTTTGGCTTTGTTTATCTTTTTAATAAAGTTTAAACAGGCTGCAAGTGCATGTGACTGTAGAGATACCCTCAGTGGAAGTTTCACTAGGTGATCCTAAGCTCTCAGCACTCTCACAGGGAAGAATTTCTATTTCTAATCTAACCCTGCTCTGTGTCAGTGTGAAGCCATTCTCCCTTGTCTTGTCAGTCCAGGCCCTTGTCCAGAGTCTCTCTCTCAAGGGTCCTTGCTTGGGTTGCCTTAAAGAAGCAGAAGCTTTCTCCTTCCACATACCCTAACACAGGATATAAGGCACTGATCATTTCCTGGGCCACTTAGAAAACATTGCACCACCAGCTTAGAACATCAGAGGTGCCACTGGCAGTATGTACACCCTGCTCTTAGCCAGGACTCCGTGCAAGGGCATTCTGGACTTGTACAGTGAGGAAAATTATTTTAGCCTGTTTGGAAGCAATGGATGGGCACCCAGATGTAGGAGGGACCAAATGCCACAGCAGAATTCTCAAGAAACTCTTGTCATTTTGGTAATAATGCCTTTCTCTTGCATCGAAGCAGGGTTTCGTTAAAATATGGGGGGTTTGATGTGAGCCAAAGTTAAATAAAAGGTTTAGGAGCAGAAGGAACTGGGAAATGAGGAAGGATAGAACAGCAAACTGAAAAGGCTGGGAGAAGAGAGAAAGTGGGAAGGAGGATGGGACATGGATGAGCACAGGATGGAAGGATAAACACTTGAGACGACCTCAGAGCCTCTAGGATGGAAATAAATTACAGAATGGAAATTGAATGTTATAGTGCAGGAGCAAAAGGGGTTGAACAGACCCACGAGAAGACAAAGCTTAAGCATGAACAGAGCTGTCAAAGCAGTTGCATCTGATGCTGCAAAACCTGACATAGTATTTATGCACCTCAGTCCTTTTAAGCTGCCCAGCAAAGAGTTGTGAAACCCCCCACCTTTCCCTGAAGAGAGGTCTGCACACTGCTGTCACTGTCTGTTACACATTCATTTGCTCACACACCACAGGGTTGCATTGTGCATCTAGACACTATGACAGGCCAGATTATTTTTCCTCCTGTGGTAAACAGAAACATGAAGCCCCTGAAATACATCCATAGCATCTCTCTGGGTAAGGGCATCTGAAAAAACCCCAACATATTTACATGGGAAATACTTAAGAGATTTAAAAAGAAAGGTTTAAAAGTTACTCATCTGTAGATAGAATTTTGGAGGAAAAGCCAAGACAAGCAAAAAGGTACTTTGGGTTAACAGAAGTACTTGAAAGCTAGGAAATATTTGTGTGAAAGTTTCTGGTACAACCTGTTTAGTCTTCCCCTCCTCCATTTCTCCCAGTATTGTGACAAAATCTTTAGTCATACCATTACATATTTTTGCCACTACAAGAATCTGTCCTCATTCAACGCACAGAAAGGACAGCGTTCCAGGGATAGTCCAGGTTGATCCAGGGAATGAGACTGTCACCTTCACTTCACAAAAGTGCAATTCTTCCTCCATCAGTCAGCAGTGGCACTAGCACCCTTTTCAAAGGGCAGGATAGGAACTGCTCAAGGCCTGGCATGGGGCTCTGAGCAACCTGGGCTAAGGGAAGATGTCCCCCTGCCCATGGCAAGGGTTTGGAATAGGATGGTCTTTGAGATCCCTTCCAACCCTGGCCATTCTATGATTCTAGGACTGGGATGGATGGTTCCCCATCAGAGAATAATCAGAGTTACTTCTATTTTGAGAAAACTGGGATGTTTTTTATCCCTGCTCATTGTGGTGATGCATGAAATTATTATGGATACGTGGATATTGTTAGGTGCCCCAACCCTCCTCACCTTGTTTCTGCCTGGTGCTTTGAGATCTGCAGTTAGACAAATTGAGAATTCTTTGTGTATTTTCTTCCCTCTTGGAGTATAAAACAAATAGGAGAGCCAAGGTTTCATTGCCCATATGCAGTGAAATCACTGCTCTTTCCTGTCCTAAGTGAGTCTGGCATAGTGTGAGATGCAGAGCAATGTTTCAAACCCAGGCCTTCGTTTGGACTAGAATAAAGAGGCTGAAAGCACTCAGGGATCTGCCCATGAACATTTGATGCCGCAGCAGTTGATTTTTTAATGCCTGGAAGGATGTTAATAAACATCCTTCAGGTTTCTCCTGCTTTCTGGTGAGAGAACAAACAAGGAGAACTCCTGTTTCCGAGTGGTATGCCTAACAGCTCCAGGGCTCAAGCTAATTCTGCTTCCCTCCCCTGTTCAGCACTCTCATTTATAGATTTATGGCTCTGAGTAAGAAGGGAAGTATGAAGCTGGCTGTAATTGGTAGTGTGCATAAGTGTAAATTACCATTTCAAATACGGATGCTCTGCCAGCTATTGCATTTTTAAATTTTTTTTCCCTGTCTATTGCTCTTTTTAGACTGTGGGGATTTGTTTGATGTGTGGAATATTTTGGCTCCTGGGAAATGAATCCTACCCCAGGGCCTCCAGCCTGTGGGAGGTTCTGTTGTGCCTCCCAGGCTGTGCATTAAGGTGTTGATGGATGATTTTAGAGGTGCATTGATCACCAAAATATACTGCACGTGTGGAAGGTGTTCTTCTTGTTTCTTCATTG
This sequence comes from Toxostoma redivivum, assembly GCA_013397375.1. Classification (NCBI taxonomy): domain Eukaryota; kingdom Metazoa; phylum Chordata; class Aves; order Passeriformes; family Mimidae; genus Toxostoma; species Toxostoma redivivum. The sequence goes on from VXBI01004479.1 coordinate 92,756, forward strand.
GATAGGGGTGAGTGTTACAAGATGTCACATGAGCAAGCTGAAGGTCCAGTGGTCAGCCAGCATCTCCAGCACTGACTGGGCAGCCTTCAGCCCTAAAAGGAGTTTGGGAAAAGGGATATGAAAACTATTTTGCTACTGGGCTGCAAGCAAATGAAGAAACTGTAGTAGGATTATAGGAATGAGAAGCTCCATAACTGGGAAAAGTACTTGAATGTGGGAAGCAGAAGACAGGGGTAGCACAGGAGCCATGGAGGAGGGAATTGGAAAGTTCAGGAGATGATGGGATAATTGGGAAATGCAGGAAGACAAGGAAGTGGCTAAGAAGTTTTGCATGCCCTAGCCTCAAACTTGGATTCCCACTTGGGATATCTTAGTTTTGGAGAGAGGGTCTCTGGGTTTGGCTTTCCTGAGAAAATGCTACACAGACACAACCTTCTGGCAGCTGCAGTGCTGATCACATCAAATCCCACAAAAGGGAGCTAAAGGAAATCCAAAGGGTAGGAGTGTTACCCAAAATGCTGAGCCATGTTTGGGGGTGCATCCAAGGTAAGGGTTGAAACTGAACTCCTGTGCTACAGATTGACAGTGCCTGTGTGGACCAGGCCTGGAAGGACAATGTCCCTCCAGCTTTTGAAGTAGGATGACAGCCCAGAATTGGGTGTCCTCTGCTGATCAGAACGATTTTCCCCATGAATCTCTGAAGGGATTTTTGTGCACCTTGGCATTAATGACCAACACAGCCTGCAGGAGGATGTGGTCATCATAAACTCTTGAACCACAGCGAGGTGCCAGACCTGAGCTTGGAGATGTGATCACAGCCACCGCCTCAAAGAGGAGCTTTGTGGCACCCAGAGCCAGCACCCAAATCTCTCTCCAGGGAGCGTTATAGTGTAGCAATGTGACTTTTGGGAACACTGTTCTTGTCCCTCCCAACATCTCCGCCTCTCCCTTGCCTCCAGCTCTGCAAGCCGTGTGCCATCGGGAGCTGCTGGCCCAGCAGGATCCGCACGGAGGCTGAATTGTGGCAGCTGGCATCGCCTCTTAATATAGCATTGCGGGGTGTGGCTGCAGAGGCACGGCGGTGCAGGGCGGCCGGGAGCGGGCTGCGCGCTGGCGAGACTTGTGCTGCTCACCGCAAGGGCTCCTGCCTTTAATGCCGAGCTCAGGGGCGCTGCGAGCGCACAGAGCACGGACAGCGGCTCCGGAAGGGCTGGCAGGAGCAAACCCGGGTGCCTGCTCGGAGCTGGAATGGGATGGGATGGGATGGGATGGGATGGGATGGGATGGGATGGGATGGGNCGGCTGCCTGGAGCTGTGGCAGCATGGAATGTCAGTGTGGGCTGGAAAATGGTTCTGCAAAGCGTGCTGGAGCTCCACGCTGCCTCTGCTCTGCTGATTGAAGCTTGCTCCTTCAAACCCAGCACAGGGTGAGCTCCGTCATGTAGACATGCCCTGTGCGTCCTCTTAGAAAGCTCGGGAGCTTTTCCATCCCGCCCGAAAGCTGTTTTGAAAGGACTTCTCAATAGTTAACCCTGCGAATGAATAAATCATAATTATGATTCAAATAACCCCGGGAATGAATAATTCATTGTAATAATTGAAAAATAAATTTCAGCAAGAAGCATTTTACTATTACAAAGGCAAACATCGATTTTTATTTTTTTTTTTAAGAATAGGTATATTCTCCAGGAAAGTCTTTTTCATCTGGCTGCCATACCCCAATTATGCATAATATGAAACACAAATATGCTTCCTCGTGTGACAGCCATCTCCCCATAAATGAAAATATACGCTTTCTTTTGCAACAGCCGTCTTCAATGCTAATGAGTAAGAAAGGAAAGGGGATTAAGTGACATTTAAATCATATTCACCTCCTTCCTGAGAATAGAGCCAGAGAAAGCAGCCACAGTCAGCTGGTCAAAATGTTCAGAGCCTGAACCAGGAATTGCCAGCTAGTTAGGAGGGACTGGGAGGAGGGAGGGGTAAAAAGGGGAATGTTTTCTTCTAGATCCGTGCTGCTAAGAGATGGTGTAGGCTAAGCACATGGCTTGCAGCCAGCAAAAGCATCAGATGCTGCGATGATAAAAGCCTGGTTAATAACATTTAGCACCGACAAAGGGCTTTCAAGGGAAAGACAGTCTTTTGTCCTGGGAAGCATGGAAGCAGTCACCTGTTAGCCCCATTTTCGGGTTGTTTCAGGAGAAAGTACAGTGTCGTGAGTTTCTCTGCGCTTTCAAATGCTGAGCGTGACAGGGACGGGGCAAGCCACAGGTTTCTAAAGCCAAAAGAGCTGATGGTCTGATTGCTTGTAAAATGCAGATACTGATTTTGGGGAGACTTAGACTTAGTGGTGACTCTGTGGTGGTGGACCGAAAAAAAAAAGAAAAAAAAAGAAAAAAAAATGAGCAAGCTGCCGTGTTTGATATGTGGGAAAAGAGGCAAACTCGATCTACCCTAAATGAGGAGAGAAACTGCATTTACCTGTGTTTCCCCGTTGCACTGTTTACCGTGACAGGTTGTCTCCATCTGTGGATGGTCCGATGCCACCGCCGTGCTTGCATCATGGCAATGACATTTATAAATGGAGGTCCGCGAGCCACAGGCATGGAGTGACTGCCTCAAGGTCAACTCCAGCCTGCGGCGGGGACAGGAACAGCACCGAGGTCAGCCCGGTCCCATGGCTGAGCTCTGAGCCCTGCCGGAGCCGGCGGGGTTGGACAGCCCCGGCAGGGCTCTGCCTGAAGGGACAAGGGCGGCATTCCAGGGGGGAAAGGTGGGCGAAAGAAGGGCGGCGGCGGTGCCGCCCTTTGGACCAGCTGTTGCGGAGCTCCTGGCCGGACAGCCGATCCGCCAGCGGCTTCCCCTCGGGGGTCTCTCCCCAAAAGCCGGCGGGCTGGGGCTGCCGCGTCCTCCGCGGCGGGGGGAGAGGTGGGGCGAGCATCCCCCGTCGGCGGGTGCGCGCATCCGTCTGTAGCGGAGCGTGTCGGCGCTGGCGCGGCGCGTGTCTGTGTCTCCGTGTCTCCGTGCCTCCGTGCGGGTGCCTGCGTGTGCCCCTGTCCCCGTGTGTGACACCGTGCGTGCGTGTGTGCTCCTGCACCTCCCTCTCCGGCGTGTCTGTGTGTGTGTCTGTGTGAGGAGCGCAGCGCGGAGCCGGGCGCGGCGGCAGCAGCAGGAGCAGCAGCAGGAGCAGCAGCAGAGCGGTGCCCCGAGCCCCGCGG